>ML402330.1:777-25678 GCA_005239525.1 Nicotiana knightiana | reverse complement strand
CTCGGGGAGGGCGGGTGGTGGGGAGGGGGTAGGGCAAGGGTCAGGGGGTGGGACGGGGCCTAAAGGGGGTAAAGGGAACAAGGTCGCATGTAGGTTGAGAAATGGATTGTGGAATATAGGGACGTTGACAGGCAAGTCTATAAAGCTGGCAAAAATTCTCCAGAAGAGGAGGTTCAATATAGCGTGTGTGCAGGAGACTAGGTGGATAGGATAGAAGACGAGGAATGTAGACGGGTATAAATTGTGGTTCTCCGGAGTCGTGAAGGGCAAGAACGGAGTGGGCATTTTGGTGGATAGGGAGCTTAGAGAGTCAGTGGTAGATGTTTGACGGGTGAATGGCAGATTGATGGCGATTAAGGTAGTAGTTGGAGGGACCACTCTGAATGTCATTAGCGCTTATGCGCCGCAAACGGGCTTGGACGGAGGTTAAAAGGCGATTCTGGGAGGTGCTAGATGAGGTGGTGCGGGGTATTCCGCCTACGGAGAAGCTATTCATTTCAATGGTCATATTGGGTCGTCTGCTGGTGGATATGGTGAGGTGCAAGGTGGCTTCGGCTTTGGTGATAGGAACGGGGGTGGTACCTCACTCTTGGATTTCGCTAGAGCTTTTGAGTTGGTGATCGTGAACTCTATGTTTCCGAAGAGGGAGGAACATTTGGTTACTTTCCGGAGTATGGTGGCTAAGACTCAGATTGACTATCTCCTCCTCCAGAAGTGTGATAGGGGTTTGTGCGAAGATTGCAAGGTGATCCCGAGTGAGAACCCCACAACTCAACATAGGCTCCTGGTGATGGACGTCGGTATCTTGATGAAGAGGAAGACGAGGTTTGTACGGGGTCAGCCGAGGATCAGGTGGGGAGCTTTGTCTAAGGATAATGCACGGGAGTTGGAGGGGCGGCTGACGACTATGGGTACCTGGAAGAGTGGTGGGGACACTAGCGCTATGTGGACGGCGATGGCGGACTATATAAGGGAGGAAGCAAGAGAGGTGTTGGGAGTTTCGAAAGGTTATCTGGCGGGCACCGAGGCGACTGGTGGTGGAATGATGTGGTCCAAGGTAAAATAGAATCCAAGAAAGCGGCTTACATTAAGTTAGTAGAGAGCACTGACGAGGATCAGAGGAGAGCGAACAGAGAAAGATATAAGGAGGCTAGGAAGGAGGCGAAATTAGTGGTCACAGAGGCTAAGACTGCTGCATTTGGTCGGCTATATGAGGAACTTGGGGGCAAAGATGGTGACAAGAAGTTATTTCGGTTAGCCAAAGCGAGAGAGAAGAAGGCTCGCGACCTGGATCAAGTGAGGTGCATCAAAGACGAGGACGGTCGAGTATTGATGGAAGAGGCCCAGATTAGGCAAAGATGGCAGTCGTACTTTCATAAACTTTTGAATGAAGAGGCAGATGGAAACATCGTGTTAGGGAAATTGGGGCACTCCGAGAGTCATTGCAACTTTAGGTATTGTAGGCACATTAAAGTTGAGGAGGTCGTGGGTGCGAATGGGTAAGATGAGTCAGGCAAAGTGACCGGACCAGATGAGATTCCAGTAGAGCTTTAGAGATATACAGGTCGAGCAGGCTTGGAGTGGATGACTGGGTCGTTTAATGTTATCTTCAGGACGAAGAGGATGTGTGATGAGTGGAGGTGGAGTACAATGGTTCCGGTGTACAAGAACAAAGGTGATATCCAGAATTGTAACAACTATAGGGGTATCAAGTTACTAAGTCATACCATGAAAGTTTGGGAGAGGGTGGTTGAAGGGAGGATAAGGAGGGAGGTGTCTATATCGGAAAACCAGTTTGGGTTCATGCTGGGATGTTCTACTAAGGAAGCTATCCACCTTATCAGAAGGTTGGTGGAACAACACAGGGATAGGAAGAGGGATTTGCATATGATGTTTATTGACCTAGAGAAGGCATATGACAAGGTCCCCAGGGACGTCCTTTGGAGGTGTCTGGAGGTGAAAGGGTGCCGGTGGCTTATATTAGGGCGATAAAGGATATGTATGATGGAGTTATGACTCGGGTTAGGACTGTGGGAGGTGACTCAGAGCCTTTTCCGGTGGTTATGGGGTTACACCAAGGATCTACGCTCAGCCGTTTCTATTTGCCCTGGCGATGGACACACTGACACACCATATCCAAGGAGAGGTGTTGTGGTGTATATTGTTCGCTGATGATATAGTTCTTATTGATGAGATGCGAGGTGGCGTTAATGGGAGACTGGATGTATGGAGGCAGGCACTAGAGTCCAGATGTAACGACCCAATCGGTCGTTTCGAGAGTTATAGCCATGTTTCCCCCATTTTTGCTTTATTATATGTTGTCCAGCCTTATTATGTTGCGTCGGGTTGGTTGGCTCGGGTTCAGAGTGTTTTTGGAGTGGATTGAGACACTTAGTCTCTTAATTTGGATATTTAGTTGGAAAAGTCAATCGGAAGTTGACTTATGAACAAACGATCTCGGATTAGGGTTCTTATGGTTTGGATAACTTAGTTAGGTGATTTTGGACTTAGGAGTGTATTCCGAATGTAATTTGGAGGTCCGTGGTAGAATTAGACTTGAATTGGCGAAATTGGAATTTGGCAATTTCCGGTCAGCAGTGGAAAATTTGACATCGGGGTAGGAATGGAATTCCGAAAGTTGGAATAGGTTCGTAGCATCATTTGTGACGTGTGTGCAAAATTTCAAGTCATTCGGACGTGGTTTGGTTGGTTTCGGTATTGTTGGCGAATTTCGGAAGTTTAGAAATCCTTAGGCTTGAATTTGGGGTTAATTCGGTGTTTTGGTGCTGTTTTGGGTGTTCCGGAGGTTCGAACAAGTCCGGGTATTGATATGTGACCTATTGCTGTAATTGGTTGAGGACCTGAGAGCCTCGGGATGATTTTGGATGGTTAACGGTGAGTTTGAACTTAGAAAATGCAGCTGAAGTTACTGTGTTCTATCATAACCGCACATACGGTTAGGGGTCCGCAGGTGCGAGGCCGCAGAAGCGGTAAGGAAGCCACACATGCGAAAAGTGAGGGCCAGGAGAGGAGTCGCAGATGTGGGGGAGTATCCACACCTGCGAGCCCGCAGGTGCGGACTTGGAACTTTAAGTGACTTCCGCAAATGCAGAAATTTGGGCTCAGAAACGGCGTCGCAGGTGTGCTTAATTGGACTGCAGATGCGGTTTTGTTGGGCAGAATGTATAAAAAGGACCTTTCGCGAATTTTGGTCATTCTTCAAAATTTCAACTCGATTTTTGGGTCTTTTGGAGGATTTTGAAGAGGGATTCAAGGGGAACTCGTTGAGGTAAGATTTTTGAACCTAATACTCGAATCTATGGTGAATTTCAGTTGATTAAGCATGAAAATTGTAGGAACTAGGGGTGAAATTTGGGGATATTAGGGCATGGAATTGGAGAGTTTCAATTGGGTAATTGAGGGGTCAAACGAAGTCGGATTTAGGTAAATTTGGTATGACTGGACTCGTGAGTGAGTGGGGATTCTAGTTTTGAAATTTTTGTCGGATTTCGGGACGTGGGCCTAGGGGTCGGGTTTGGCCAATTTCAGGAATTTTTGTTTAATTTGATAATTTTTGTGCGAGCTTTGTTCCTTTAGCATGTATTAATGATATAATATTGATTTTGGATGGATTCGGGGTGATTTGTCGCCGAGTGAGCGACAAGGGCATTGTGGAGTATATTTTCGTCCGGTTTGAGGTATGTAACGATTGTAAATCTAGACCTGAGGGTATGAAACCCCGTAATTTCATACTATTTCACTATGTTGAGGTGACGCACATGCTAGGTGACGGGCGTGTGAGTGTGCACCGTTAGGGATTGTGACTTGGTCCGTCCCGTAGCAACTATAGAGTTGCATATTTTGATTTAAGCCATATAATTGCTACATGTTTTAGAAAGCATTCTTATAATTTGGGCTGAACTCCATGTTTGGGGCCTTGTGTCGTACTGTTTGGACCCTCAGGGATATTTTATACTATCCTCACACTGTTTTGATTTGAAAGCATATCCTCAATCATGATTTTTTTTCCCCGTTTACTGTTTAATTCGGTCTCATTACTTTATTTTTTAAATATATGAAAGTTGTTTCGGGATGAGTCCCTTGATTTTATTGAAATGCCCGAGTGACTTGTGAGGTTGATGACTGAGTGAGACCGAGGGTCTGATTGTGAGGATATATATGGATCGGGTTGCACGTCGCAACATGTTATTGATAGGCCGAGTGCCAGAGTGATTGATGCCATGATTTGGCTTATTATAGCGCTTGGGATGAAGGAGCCCCTACGGAGTCTGTACACAAACCCAGTGAGCGCAGGTACCTACCGAGTGCGAGTGCCGAGTGACGAGTGACTGGGAGGCATGAGTGATTGTGAGGTATGCCCGAGTGGCTGTTCATGAGTGATAGTGAGGCTTACCCGAGAGGCTGTTTATGAGTGATATGTTTTGCCCGAGGGGCTGGTTTATGAAAAATACTATTTTTACTCTATCTTTATATTGAACCTCTATTGGAAACTGTTGAAAAATGGTTTTATATGTTTTCCATTGAAACTGAAGTTTTACGAGTATTTGACTTGAATACTGTTTTGGCATACGTTGTTTTTACTGAGACGTGATACTGTGATCTTAATGTGATTTTACTGCTCTTCACTGCACTCAGCCTGTATTTATAGTTATTACTTACTGAGTTGGCGTACTCACATTACTCCCTGCACCGTGTGTGCAGATCCAGGTACCTCAGGTCTCGGTAGCGGTTACTGATCATTCAGTGTGGTGACTCAGTCAGAGATTTTGAGGTAGCTGCTTCGCGATCGCAGCCTCGTCTTCTCTTCCCTTATCTTCCCCTAGTATATTTTTGTTATCTCCAGACAGTTGTTTGTCTCATTTTTATTTCATAAATTGTAGTAGTATGGCTCGTGACTTAGTGATACCCGGTGTTGGGATTTCTATTTCAGTATCTTGGTTTGGATTTAACTCTCTTAAATTATAAATTTCTGTGGGAAAAAAGAGTATTATTATTTACTTGTTTTTATGAAAATTGAAATGTTTGTAAATTGTGAGGCTTGCCTAGTTTCACGATAGGCGCCATCACGACCGGGGTGGTTTGGGGTCGTGACACTAAAGGTTTCAAGTTGAGTAGGACTAAGATGGAATATGTGAAATGTAAGTTCATCGACGTATCTGGGGAGGCGGATGTGGAAGTCAGGCTTGACTCACAGGTCATCCTCAAGAGAGAAAATTTAAGTACTTAGGTTCAATTATCCAGGGAGATGGGGAGATCGACAGGGATGTTACGCACCATATTAGGGTGGGTGGATGCAATGGAGGTTAGCATCTGGAGTCTTGTGTGAGAAGAATGTGCCACCGAAACTCAAAGGTAAGTTCTATAGAGCGGTGGTTAGACCGACCATGTTGTATGGGGCTGAGTGTTGGCCAGTCAAGAATTCACATATCCAGAAGATGAAAGTAGCAGAAATGAGGATGTTGAGATGGATGTATGGGCACACTAGGATGGATAAGATTAGGAATGAAGATATTCGGGAGAGGGTGGGCGTGGCTCCGGCGGACGACAAAATGAGGGAAGCGCGGCTTAGATGGTTCGGACACGTGCAAAGGAGAAGCCTAGATGCCCCGGTTAGGAGGTGTGAGCGGTTGGCTTTGGCAGGTACGAGAAGAGGTAGATGACGACCTAAGAAGTATTGGGGCGAGGTGATCAGACAGGACATGGAGCGACTCCAGATCTCCGAGGACATGACTTTTGATAGGAAGGTGTGGAGGTCGAGCATTAGGGTTGTAGGTTAAAGGGTAGTCGAGCGGTTTTTCTCTTTGTCCCGGTTTCCCTCTTTGTACCGACGAGTATGATAGTGTTTTGTCTAGCACTGCTAGTGATTTATGTTGTGTTTCACACTTTTGCATAATATTTTTGTTACTGCTTTTCCATTTATTTGATGTCTCTCACGTTGCTGATATTATTTTTCGGATTTTGTTGTCACAGGTCTATTGTCTATGAGCCGAGGGTCTCCCGGAAATAACCTCTCTACCCCCTCTGGGATAGGGGTAAGGTCTGCGTATAATCTACCCTCTCCAGACCCCACTGGTGGGATTTTACTGGGTTGTTGTTGTGTAGTTTAACTAATTAGATGTTCCATAAAAATAAAAACAAAAACTAAGGGTCCATTTCTAGATGAAACCAAACTAAAGTAATCCTTGAACATGCATTTCTTCTTTCATATAAATTAGAAACCAAAGGTACACAGAAAAGAACAAAGCTGGAAAAGAATGATATCAAATGTGAAGGATACTCCTACATTGAAAATAAAATTCAGAAACACAACTCCCCAAATAATAAGAACAAAAACTAAAGATGATAGAAAGTCTTTTGTTCTTATGTAAGCCCCCAATTTGAAGTATGAATATGTAAGAAAACAGAAGCAAACATTATGCAGTCCAAATGTTTACTCTTTACTAATAACCTCTATACATTTTAGGCACAAAACAGCTGATAAGTTAGCTGTTACTTCTGGCTGCTGGTGCTTTTCTTCTTCAGTAGGCTTCCAAATTTGTGAAACAAAGGTTTCTTCTTCTTCTGGCTTTGCTGCTTAGTAGGAGATGTGTCACCATTCTCATGGTTTTCCTTTGAAGATAACCCGTTTATCTGGTCACAGCTCTCTCCACCATTATTAGCCTTTAATTCTGACTCTTGAGAGAAGTCTTTGTCCCCAGTCTTGTAGCTTTCCGACATTTTACACTCACTTTCTGCTACATTATCATCTTCCTTTTCTTTGCTCACAACCCCATTTGAATTCTGTACTACTATAGAGGCCTTAAGAGCTTCATCATGTGAGGTGGTGTTGACATCTTGATCAGGTTTTTCTTCAACATTTTGGTCAGATATGTAATGTGGAAGTTCCATCTTAGCCTTCTCTACTCTTCCCCCTCCATTTTGTTCAGAGAATGTCACTACTCTTGGGAGCATATCATAGTCTTTTTCACTATCAGAAAGCTCTCCACCTGCTTCAGGTTGCGTTTTGGCTAATGATCCTTCAAGCAACACGGACAACTCCTCAACTTTCTTCAAAGATATAGCTTCTCTACTTCGAAGCTCCTCTTTTTCGTGAAGAATATTCTGCATTTTATCTTCTTTGTCCATTAAACATTCCTTCAACCTCATGCTCTCATCCTGTGCTTCGCCAAGAACCTCCTTTAAATAGGTTACCTCAGATTCAGCTTTCTTTAGGGAATTCATCTTTTCTTCTTCGGTTTTCTTCATGCAACTCATTAAATGAAGCTCCTTTTCCTCCCACTCAGCCTTCAATTTCAGGTGCTCACCCTTGGATTGTTCCATCGAAATGGTGAGAAAATCAAATTTCTCTTTTGCTTCAAGAATGCTTTCATACTTCTCCTCTGTTGCTTTCAGTAGCAACTTCAAATCTCCAAGTTGTGTTTCACAATGTTGATGTTCAGCTTGGCTAGACAACAGCCTTTCTTTGGCTTCTCTTGCCTCTAAAGAAACCTCATGCAAAGCTGACACCATACTTTCCATTGCCTTCTTACTTTTTTCATCCTCCTCCTTGGAGCTTTCCAAATCATTTATAAGTCTGCTTTTTTCTTCTAATAGGATTCGAACATTGGCTGCTGCTTGTTTCTCATTCTCCATAGCCTGAATCTTCTCCTCCTCCACTGTTTCAAGATCAGATATAAGAGAATCAACCTTCTTCCTCATCTCAGAAGCCTCTTCCTTGGCCATTTGAGCATGATGTTCTGATTCCTCAAGATCGCCTTTCTGCCTCGCCATTGACATCTCCGCTATGCCCAAATTCTCCTTGAGAGATGCAATCTCAGATTCTGCATCATTCAGTGAATCTTTGCTTGCTTGCAGTTGTTTCATGACCGACTCCAGAGTTACTGATGCACATCTCTCTAAATGATGCGCTTCCTCAGCCTGAACCTCTAAATCTTCAACCTTCTTCTTCCACTCCTCTATCAGATTATGTGCGTAAGATTCAGCCATCTTAGACGCCTCTAAATCGACATTAAGTTGCTTCAGCATAGCTTCTTTTTCCACCACTTTAGCTTCATAAGTTTTTGCTTTCTCTAGTTCTTCTTTCAGAATCTCCACCTCATGTTTGAGATTTTCCACCAACTTATTCTTCTCACGAATCTCTGTTTCATTCCAGGAGTTCCCGGAATCAAGTAAAGATCTCATTCTAGCTAACTCGGCCGAGAGGATTTCCACCTTCTCTGCATGCATATCAGCAATTTTCGTGGCATCCTCAGCACTGCTAAGCGCCTGATTTTTGACATCACAAGCCATGGCCAATTCACGCTTTGCCCGTTGAAGTTCCTGAGTGGCAGAGAGGAGAGCAGCCACATCCACAGCATGTTGGTTCCTAACAGCTTCGATTTCCTTCTGCCATTCCTCTTCTTTCTTTTGAGCAGCTTCAATCCCCACCTGTTCCATCTCAACGGCACGAAATGTTTCAACTTCAGAGTTCTCTTCAGCTTGCTTTCGAGCTACCAAAGCTTCTCTCAGCTTCTCATTAGCTTCCTCAGCTAATTTCTGAGCTTCCTTCATTTCTTCAAGAACCTGGACTTTTTCCTTTTCAACCAAAGCCAACTTCACCTTGGCCTTCTTAAGATCTTCTTGAGCAACGTTTAACTCAGCTTGCAGTTCTGATGGCTTCAGTATCCGCGTAAGCTTTTTCTGATAATGATCAAAGTCAAAAAGTAATCCATCAGAATCCATAAGTTCCGGAAGACAAAAGTTTCATCAAGACACATATACCAATTCAAATTTTGTAGATAACATTCTTTATTACAACAAAGACTAGCTTTGCTGCAGGAATCACTGTTGGTAAACTATCTAATCACAATAACAATTCCATATTATAATCCAGCAGACAATCAAAATCTGTGCCTTAGTAAAAAAATGTCACAACATGGCCAAGGCAACGCAACTCAAGTCACATCACCTTAGTTTCATTTTAGAAGAAAAGGGCTGGACAAACAAGTAATGAAATGCTGTTAATAGAAGTACATACATAATATAGAGTGGATTTTGTGAAACTCACATCAGGTAGTGTACTGAGCTTAGAGAACTGCCGTTCAACAGAAAGCTTAGACATAGCAGATCTAGCAGAGTTATCAACAGAACGACGTGAATTTTGCAAGGGAGAGAGTGAATCAGCATCAGAATTAGCTATTCCCCGGCTCACTCTACTGATCCGAGGAGTTGATGGTGTTGAATTGCTAGGAGTTCCATTTGGAGTTGATCTGGTGCAAGTTCAAATACGCAACAATTAGGTAAACCAGATACTCGAAGCAATTCAGCAAACGCAAGATCACAATATCAACCTGCCACCCTCCAAGCGACCAGTTACTGAAATGCAAACAAATTTAGATGGATCCAAGCCAAAGTTGGAAACTTTTTTGTCAAAATACACCATCCGAGCTATCTCTTTCTCCTTTTTTTTTTTTTTTTATACTTTTTGGCAGCATTAGCAAGAAAGAAGCGGATGCACCAGAAATTAGGCCAAATTGAGTGCAACGTTAGATCCTTAGACCAAACCAGATACCACAACAATGTCACGCAAATATGATCCAGCACGCAAGAAGGCAATCAAGCATATCAAGGCACTATTCAAGTACAAGGTGCATAATATGGACAAGGGAATTAGAAGGGAAGCTATTTTCCGGAAAGAGGGCAGGTTAGAGTCCTAGGGTACCTCTTCCAGTGTAAGACGATTCATTAGACATTTGTATTATTAGTGGCAGTTCCATGGCGTCTCAGTTTTCAGCGCATTGGGATGCTTGGAAGGTCGTCATTTCATGGCATTGGGTACTTACTGGCAGACCTAATGAGAGGGACAAATGTTTCTTGTAAAGTTGGACGTATGAAATTTTCTCAAAAGAGAAATGCAGGCTCATGCGCTAAATTTAGAGGCGAATTCAGGATTTTAAATCTTTCTATATAGAGTAGTCGTTTTTTATAACGTAATATAAATATATATTTTCCTAAAAATAGTTCAGCTGATAAAAATATAGTATTTAGCCGCACTCACTGCCAAATAGTACATTCCACCCTGGCTAAGATGGAAAACTCTTAAGCCGCAAGTTGCAACAGAGCAACAAAAATATGCTGAGAAAAGTTTAAGATGAATAGCAGTCGCCAGGATTCAGTACAATATCCTCACACCTTCAATTAATTAATGCATTATGTATTTGCTCTGTTTGCCCCTGGCACATTAAATTATTGACTTCTTTAAAGTTGGAACACCCTTGACGAGATTCCTGGCTACAGTACTGGTTACAGATAGTGGCGGAGCTCGAATTTTTACTAAGATGAGCCAAGATATAAAGAAATAAACTTACGAAGAAGATAAGGGGATATATATACATATACGTAGTGTAATATTTCGGTAAATGGGTGTCAATTGACTCCCCATGAAAAAAGGTGGCTTCGCCTCGGGTTACATATACTTCAAAAGCAGTTAAATATGCAGAAGAACCCACAGTTTAGGATCAAAGAAAAAGAAGCTATGTCACATCCATCAGAACTTACTTGGATTTGGTGGACATGTTGGCGGTGGAAGGCGGAATTTTCCAGGAGACAAGAAAGAAGTAGCAATTACAACTTAATAAACAAGAATGCTACTTTATCAACAAAACTGAATTACATAACTGAATTAAGGGATGAGTTTAATTACAGAAAAAATCATTTGGGTTGGTGATCTTCTGTCTACAGACTCCAGAGTGGGCATACTAAATCAGTATCAGCTTTCTAATTGCAAAGAGGAATTTACATTTAAGTTTTCACTTAAATAATAAGTAAAGGCAAGTACCTATTACGTGAATTTTGAAAGGGAGAGAGTGAATCAGCATCATATTTAGCTATTCCCTTGTTCACTCTACTGATCCGAGGAGTTGATGGTGTTGAATGGCTAGGAGTTCCATTTGGAGTTGATCTGGTGCAAGTCCAAAATAAGCAACAATTAGGTAAACCCGATACTCGAAGCAATTCAAAAACGAATATCAATCCAGTTACTGAAATGCAAAGAAATTTAGAACGATCCAAGCCAAAGTTGGAAACCTTTTATGATTTTAACAGCATTAGCAAGAAAGGGGCGGTTTCACCAGAAAATCAGACCAAATTGAGTGCAATGATCCAGAATGCAACAAGGCAATCAAGATGCACAAAACCACGGACAAGGCAAAAAAGCAACCCTATCAGATTGATCGGAACTTACTTGGATTTGGCAGACATGTTGGCTGATTTTTCCAGCAGATAAAGAAACAAGAATGCTAAAGGGAACACACGCTTCTAAATTGCTGACATTTTCTTAGATGAAATGTAAAGATATCACTATTAGCAGTAGTAGACACATGGGTAGAAGTGATGAAATATATATTTACAGAGAAAATCATCTGGGTTGGTGATGGCAGCAGGGGTAGTATTAGTATTAGTACTTTTCTTCTGCTTTTTCCAGCTGAATAAAGATGGAGAATGGGTCTGGCAGGTTTGCTGTTGTTTTCAGACGTCTATTTCTATATTATGCTTACTTTTCTTTTACAGAAAGGCAAAGATAGTCTTACAGATCGTTAACCAACTTAATTTTTTAATTAATCATCACCTCTATCTCTCTCTCTATATATCTCTTTCATGCAAATGTGTTAATACGATGGGACAATAATTCTTCATGTCCCTACTGCAAGGCAGATAAAAGTCAGCAAGATTAGAACCTTCATGTTTACGTTTCATGCATTTTTGCCTAGAATAGTTTTAAGGACAATTACCAATAATAGTTCATAATACTTGACATTTCTTTTTTCTACATAAGAATTTAGATTGACAACCAGAAAAATAAGGTAAATAAACTGTTACTATACATTATTTAAGTTAATTTGAAACTTATTTACCCTAAATATTAAGTTGATATACAATTTAAAATGATGTTTTTGAATCGAATCTTTCCTATTTTCTTTCCTCTTATTCCTCACCCAAATTCAAACAATCAAACATCTTCAAACTCATATCAGTCAGCATCCATTCAATCTTTTCCTTCCCAAATCAGTGGCTTCACCTAATTGCATTACTAGTAAAGTTATGCAAATTTTAGTCCGCCTCAACTAACAAAGAAGAACAATCACTAATGAAAATACAGTAACAGAGAATATTAATTGAACCTTTGATGGTGTTTACCTTGAAAATGGTAATTATAATTATATTTGATTTGGTGGTTTTAAAAATACGTGATCTATTTTAATACCGGTTGTTTAGACAATAGATACTAAATGAGAGGTGAGAAAATGAAATAAAAGCGAAGGATAACAAAATTATGCAAACCAAGCAGCGGAGAGACAGGGTCTCGAGGTCGGTCTGAATGTGCCTCGAGGTCGAGCTCAGGGGCTTGATAACGGGCGGTCGAAAGTGATAACAGTGTCGAAGGCCTCTAAGATGGCCTCTTTATGATCAATAATGAGCAATGAATGAAGAACAATTAATGAACACAAATAAAAGAAAGACAATAAATCAATAAAATAATTATAAAGAATGTTTGAGTTAGACGGCAGAGAATGTTTTTAGTCTTGTGTATTGAGTATTATGTGTGTTACAAAGTGACAAGGGTTCCATTTATATATGAGGGGGAATCCCAACATAGTACATGTGTAATTAATGCAAAGAGATATGGCTGGTACAACCATTTAATGTCACGGTACGAGCTTATACTATTTTGTGTATTTTGTCAGCTTTAAACACGTGCCCCTTGGGAATTTCCCGCCTTTCCATGTTGATCTTCGATTTGCACTGCCTCGAGGTCGAGGGCCTTCGATATGCCCCCTCGATGCCAAAACTCGAACCTTCGAGCCTTCTGAGCGTCATAATGACCGTAAAATCGGGCTTTCCGATTTTAGCCGTATACAGTTAGTCCCCACGTTTCTTAGAATGGAGAGATAAGAAACGATATTGAATTTTTGCCTCGTCGACACTCCTATTATGACGTCAGTCCCTTTATAGCATTAAATGCCGTGACATAAAAAGTTGCGCAGAGGATGCTGTCAACACAATTCTCGAGAGGCCCTTGAACCGTCATAGGTTCGACCCTTCCGCTTCAAGCATGCCCTAAGGGCCTCTATAAATACTCCAATCACTTGAATTTTCATAGTTTTGCATCTTCTTCGTCTTCTCCAAACCTTCAAATTTTAACTAAGTGCTTTCCATTCTTATCTTCTGCCTGTGTATGCTTTTTTGTCTTCTCACTTCAAAACTCGATTGTTATCATGGCAAAAACTTCCAAACGGTTCCACAAAAAGAGGGAGCCGCTTCTTCATCACGCCCATCCAAGGGCAAGTCAAAAACTCCTCCTATCATCGAGCAATGCATCCCTGGCCCTTTCGACACCATTTCCGACTTCACAATGGAGAAACCCCCTTCTACACCGGGCCGATGCGAGCCCATGTCTCGATATATGAGTGTATTAACCGATACTGAGAGGGTAAAGTTGAACTGTCATTGGGGGAAGGCTACTCGAGTAGAAATTCCTACAGCTGATGAAAGCATAGTCACACATAGGGCTGGCTTTCTCAGTGTATATACATATCCATTTACCTAAGGCCTCGTAGACACTTCTTCTCCCCTGATTGACCCGGTGATTCTTGATTTTTTCCATCAATACCGAGTGACACTTGGTTAGATCTATCCTTCTTTTTGGAGGATTGTATATATGTTTCGACATATTACCAACATGGTCGAGGGAATGACTTTCACCCTCGACCATTTGATCATATTGTACTTCCCTCGACTCTTCCGTAGGGGCCTAATTAAACTGCACCGTCGATCCGCCAAGGCATTCCTCGCCTGCATCGACGAGGGAAAAGATCGGGGATGGATGAGTCGATTTTTTAGAATCAGAACTTCGGACGTCATCCCCGCTGACATAATGCCATTCCCGGAGGAATGGAATATGAAATGTAAGTACCCCTGAATTAAGCATGCTTTTCCGTCTCTTTCTCTTTCGATTGATTTTCTTCTAATTGTGCAGCCACTTTTTGGTTTCCCGACACGGTTCAGGACCTTCCGGGGTGGATCAAACGTTTAGACTCCGCTTTCCCATACAACAAACGCATATGGTGTGAGCTGGCTAAAACACGGTGACAGGCCAAGAACCATGGTATGCTCTTGTTGTTACCATTTTCTCACTCTTTGTAAGTGCTCTCGACGGTGGTGTTTTTAATATAACATGCTTGTGTAGGCCTTGGCGAAGGTGTGTTGATGAGACCGCCTTTATCTGGCGAGGAAGAGGCCCCGAAGACCGCCAAGGGCAAGAAAAGGAAGAAGGAGGCTTTGGCGGAGTCTCCTAAATCGAAAAGGGCAAAGACTAGGAAGCCCAAGACCGATGCCATGGTCTTATCCTCGACAGCCGCTGAGAGCTTGCGGGCCGAGGAAGAGAGTGACGACACATGCCCTTTGGTACAAAGGCCAAAGCAGAGTGCTGGTGCTTCGAGAGCCGTTGGTCTGTTGTCTGCTGAGTTCGAGGCGGCCGATGCGGGCCATCCCTATGTTAAAGAGACCCTCGAGGAGGGTTTGGATGCAGTCCCCGAGACACTCGTCAAACATGGAACAGTCTGAGTTGATGAGCTCGGAGGTCTTACTACTGGAGCTTTCCCGGGTCGGGAAGAAGCCTTGATGGAGGCCGATATTGCTGGTGGACTTCCCTCGGGCCCATCATTTTCTCCAGGGGAGATACGAGATGCCCAAGTCAGGAATGCTCCTGGTTTGGAGATCTCTCGTGGAGAGGATGATGCGTTCAGAGACTCTTTTTAAGGGGTGGAGAAGAAGACTGATGTTGATGCTTCCGTTTCTCTCGAGGAGGCCGAGAGGCTCCAAAAGCAGGTGATATTCTCGAAATAATTTGTTGTTCTTCAAATTTCTATTCTCTCTTTCTAATGTTCTTCCTCTGTGCTGCAGGTCAAGAAGCTGTATGAACAAGCCTTATCCAAAATGCACGATGAGTTGGCTCATCGTGGAGGGGAGCTTGAGAAGCTCATGTCGGAGTCTGTCGAGCTGGAGGCTCTGTGTGCCCGGAAAGAGGAGGAATTGATCAACCTCCGGGCAGCCTCTGAGAGAGCGCTTCGAGAGAAGGCCGACTTCCTCTAGCAGGTATTCTGGTGCTCCCAACTTTATTTTTAATTGCAATGATTGGCGCTGAATTGTTTTCTGTGCTTTTTAGATTAGGAAGAAGGATGCGCTGGTGGAGCAGCTCCAAGAGGATGTTGCTGCTAGGTACGCTGAAATCCTCGAGCTGGCTCGGCTGAATGATGCCACGACTTCAGAGAAGGACGCGCTTCGGGAGAATCTATCGTCGATGCAAGAACTTCTTCGAGGTGCTCAGGAGGAGGCTGCTGCACTATATACGGCCAGGTCTGAGGCCGATGAGTTCATCTCCTCATACAAGCGGGATGCTGCTGCTGCGAATGACCGGGCCAGGGAGATATCCGAAAAGGCCGAGCTAAAACTGGTTCGGGCAGTTGCTTGCTCGTACACAAGCCATGAGGCAATCCCTCGAGGAAGTGAGCGCCAAGGGCGTCGATCTCTTTGTCGAGATCGAAGAGGCCAGGGCACTGGAGGAGGAATTGGTAATGCCGACTACGTCGGATGAGGGCTCTGAAAGCGGCTCGGACAGCAGCGAAGGCGAAGAGTAGATTTTCCTCCTTTTATGCTTTTTCCTTTTTCTGTATATGGGATCCTTCGGGAGAATTTTTGTAAAAAACACCTTTGTAAGAATATTATTTGGAATGAAGAATATATTTTGTTACATATCACATAAACTTTGTCCCGTAATGCTTACACGAAAATTGACTTTCATGCTTCGATTCTTAGCTCCTTGGAACTCGTACTTGCAATAGTAGATCCCCTCGAGATCGGACACCTTATCGAGGCTAGATCGGCGTGTGAGCTTCGATCCCTCGAATGTTTTATGACAGTGTCATTTATGTGACGTGACCGTGAAGTGACCGAGGTGTCCCCACTAGTACACTTCCCCAAATATTATGACGACTTTGTCAGAAATTGAATGGCTTTCAAAGTAGTTGGTTAGCCACCTCTTTCTCTATATATATTCTTGCTTCATCTTCATTCTAGGTCTTGCATCTTTTCAAAACTTAGCTTTCCTTTCAACTTTCTCTTCCCTTTCTCTTTTTTGCGAAAACTACTTTCAGTCCTTCCTATTTATCTCTGCTTGAGTAGTTATGGCTGCCGTGCCCGAATCCGTTCACCAAGAAGAGGAGAACCTTTCTTCTGCATCTTGCCAGGCCGGTGGTACACCTCCGGCGTATGGTGAGTTTACCTAGAGTTGCTTTGCTTTGAAGAAAGATTTTGCATTGGAGAAACCTTTCGACGCCCCAGGCCATCGAGAGCATGCATCGAGGTTCATCCGATCGATAGAAGAAAACCATCTCGAGGCCATAGGGAGAGACTGCAGCTGGGGAGAAAATGTGATGCTGCAGATACCTTCTCGAGAAGAGAATAGCATGAACCATGTGGAGGGATTCCTGAACGTATATACGTACCCATTCACATTGGGCCCCCTCGACCGCCTGGTGCTCGAGTTATACAAGAGGTACCGAGTCACCCTGGCTCAGATTCACCCCTCCTTTTGGCGGATAGTGTTGATGATAAGGTATTTTATCGAAAAGGCTGGGCTCAAATTTACCCTTAGCCACCTTATTAGACTGTATCGACCTCAGCATTGTCGGGGCCTGATTGCGTTACGACGCTGATCCACGAGGCCCTTTATTGCCAGTGACGACGAGGACCGGAACCAAGGATGGATGAGTCATTTTTTCGAGTGAGGACCACCGATATTGTTCCTACAGAGTTCTTGTCGTTTACCGAGAAGTGGAACTTCAAACGTAAGCTATGTTGTACCTTAGTGCTCTTTTCTTTGGTTGATCTATAAGAATGTTTATCTTAGTGCTCTTTGCTTTGGTTGATATATAAGAATGTTTCATTCTTTTTCTTAGCGGTTCCGTGGATGCCGGAAGAGATCCCCGATCTTGTGAACTGGACTCGGAAGCTGGCAGCTTCATCAACCTATGATAAACGCAAGTGGTGAGCTCTGTCGAAGGGAAGATGGGAAGCAAAACACCATGGTATGAGTCACGTGATTACCCCTTTGAGAATGTTTCCTCTTATGTGTACTAACTCCGCTACCACATGTGTTGGAGGATTCTCGGAGGTGAGACTGTGCCTCTTCGAGGAGAGGGAAGGACCGTTGGCTTCGGGGCCAAGGAAGATAATAAACAAAAAAGGTCCTCGATGGATGAGGACATTCCCACTGAGGTGGGGCCTGCCCAGACACAAAGAGGAGATGCCACCGCTGAAATAAACTTCATATATATTGGTTATTTCGTGGACGGCAACTCTCCTCGGGGGGATGTTTCTTCGTCTACAGCTCGATCCAGGGGGCCTCCCGAGGTCTCCGATTTTGCTAGGTCTGAGGCCTCTTGATTTGAGGAAGAATTTCCTCGATAGAGAAAGAACAAGGGCCCCCTGCCATCATCTGCCCCTATCGAGAACAAGGGCCGCCTGAACCAAGTGGGGTTCAAGTGGTCATGCCCCTATCGAGAGCAGTTCAACCGGGGCCAGGCCAGTAGATGCATGCACAACTTTTGAGGAGGCTCAGCGGCTTTGTTCAGAGGTTAGTTTTGATCGGCCTTTCTGGCTTTTTAGCTATGAATTTTCGTTCTTTGAACTGAAGCTTCTTTTCCGTAGGTTTTTGATAAGCTCAAGTTCGAGCTGCTCCATTGTGAGACCAGGTTGCGGGAAGCTCTGGGCAAGGAAAAATCTCTCAAGCTTCTTTGCAATAAGAAGACAAACGAGTTGATATATCTTCGGACGGAGGTGAAACGGATTCGAAACCATGGGGGCAATGTCGAGCGTCAGGTAACTATTATCCTGAAGGAGAGAATGCTCCCTTTCTGGCTTTTGGGAACTAATGTTTTGGTGCTTCAGCTGCAGAGAAAAATGAAAACACTGGAACTCCTTTGGAGCGAGGTCGGGCAAGTGAATTCTGAATGCCATGCGTTGAAGGTGCAGATAGACGTTCATGTTGCGGCTCAAAGGAATGCCTTGGTCAAGGCTTCTATCCTCGAGGTGAAACTTCACAATGCTCGAGAAAGTAGCTCGATTTAGACGAGCATGATTGCCGAGCTCGAGACCGATCTTTTGAATATGAAGGCCGAGGTCGTGGATGCCTGGGCTGAAGCTGAAAGAGTTCGAGCGAAGGCCGATAAGAAAGTGGTTGTTTATTTAAAAGATGCTGTGGATGCTCGGGCTGAGCTGAGAAGAGTTTTCGATAGAGAGAGGAGGGTCAATGAGTATGCCCGATGTAAGTCACGGAGGGAGACCCTTGAAGAGATACATGCTAGGGGCTTTGACCTCTCGGAAGAGAAAAAGCAGGCCGAGGCGGACGAGATCAACGCTAAGTTTTTCCTTTCTTCTTGAGCTGATGCTGATATTTGAAGGCCGCCGTGGGAGATGGTCAGAGGAGCCTTTGAGGGAGCTGGTCTCGATAGTAGACTAGATTTTGTACTTTGTTGTTTGCATAAGACTTCTGTGGGAGTGTTGTATTTGAATTTGTAATGCACATATATATATATATATATATGAAAGATTCTTTGGTTTGATTTTCTTGTCGATAGTTAGCCCGATGAATTGGACTTTGAGATGAAACCCTTGGGGTTATAAATTGGCCCTGAGGTTTTTTTAAGCTGGCGACTTGGGCTCTTACGATTTAGGTCGGTATGACCTTCGGTGTAGCTGGCGACTTGGGCTCTTACACATTTGGCCCTGAGGCGCTTTAGTTAACCATTTCAGGCTAAGTCTCCGAGTCGGGTTTCAACTCGAGCTCAACAGCCCTCGGGTTTTCAAATCGGCCCTAAGGCGCTTTGAGTCGGTACGACCTATAGCTGGCGACTTTGGCACTTACGCGTAAGGTCGATACAACCTTTAATGCAGCGGGCGACTTGGGCTCTTACGCTTTAGGTCGGTACGACCTTCGGTGTAGCTTGAGACTTGGGCTCTTACGCATTTGGCCCTAAGCTTCTTTAGTTAACCATTTCGGGCTTAGTCTCCGGGTCGGGTTTTGACTCGAGCTCAACGGCTCTTGGGTTTTCAAATCGGCCCTGAGGCGCTTTGGGTCGGTACGACCTGTAGCTGGCGACTTGGGCTCTTACGTGTAAGGTCGATACGACCTTTAATGTTACGGGCGACTTGGACTCTTATGATTTTTCGCCCTAAGGCACTTTGGTTAACCATTTTGGGCTTAGTCTCTGAGTCGGGTTTCGACTCGAGCTCAACGACCCTCAGGTTTTCAAATCGGCCTTGAGGTGCTTTGGGTCGATACAACCTGTAGCTGGTGACTTGGGCTCTTACGCATTAGGTCGGTACGACTAGCTAGCGACTTGGGCTCTTACGCGTTAGGTCGGTACGCCTAGCTGGCGACAAGGGCACTTACACTTTAGGTCGGTACGACCTTTGATGTAGCTAGCGACTTGGGCTCTTACGCTTTAGGTCGGTACGACCTTTAACCGGTTCTTTTTGAAGTTTTTCGAAGTAATTGGAGGCTTGTGATTTTATGGAAATAGTCGGACGTCTCCGAGTCGCGTTAGTTTGGCCGGAGCCTTATGACGGTGGTCATTGTATTTGGCCGTAGCCTTTTAGTCCCCGAGTGAGATAGCCACGACGCCTATATCGAGGGTATTCCTTTTGGGGTCTTAAAAGTTCGATATATTGCCTTGACTTTGATATGGGGATTATTCCTTTTTAAGGTCTTACAAATTTGTACATGCCTTGCTTGAGGTCTTACAGTTTGATGTTTCCTCCTGGAGGGCTTACTAGTTTGAAGTTGCCAGCCCTGAGGTATTACGGCCATGAGTCGACTGTCGAGGTCAGTCCTTGAGTTAGAGTTGATATTGCCTCATGGAGGGCTTATGTCATAGTTATTGCCTCTTGGAGGGCTTATGAGTTCGAAGTTGCCGGCCCTGAGGTCTTACGGCTTCGAGTTAGATAACTTGATGAGCCGATTGTCGAGGATAATCCCCGAGTTGGAGTTGATATTGCCTCGAGGAGGGCTTATGAGTTTGAAGTTGCCGGCCCTGAGGTCTTATGGCTTCGAGTTTTTTGTGACTCGATGGAGTGACTCTCGAGGACAATTCCTGAGTACTTGATAAGTTTTTGGCCCTGGGGTTGTCTCTTGTGAAAATAGCAAACTTATTTGATGTGCGAAATGTTTCGATGATAAAAGATACTTCTCTGACTTGGTACAAGTATACATGTTTTTACCATCAAGGGTTTGATTGTTCTATGCGGACACGGTTCATTCGATTGTTTGGTCCGATACCTCATTCTCCTGTCGAGACCCTCTTTGAAATATTTCAGTGATCTCCTGGGGGGATGCCCCTCAGTATTCGAGGTTGATCAAAGAGAATTCTTGAATACTTGGTGAGTTCTCCTTAGGTAGCATATGGATGTTGCCTCGTTAAAAACCTCGTTGGTAAAACCCATTTGGGATAAAATCTGACGTGAGGGAAAAAGAGCGCAGCGCATGCTTTAAAATCTAAGGCCTTCGAGCTGGGGGTGCTTTGACTCCTTTCAATCGAACACATGCACACAGGTTAGCGTAAAGTGTGAAAGAAAAAGGGAGAGAATTGTACCTTAGCTGCGATGGCGTTCGATCCTTGATATGCTTTGGTTATCTGTTCCGAGGACGCGGCACGATCCTTTATTCTTTCCTACGATGATGTAGTTTGTGATTGTTACTTGGCTGTTTGCTGGTTTTTTGGCTCCTTCGATATAGAAGGTTTCGGTGCCACATCGTGCACTGCGACCATTTCTTTTGCTGTGTGCTGGTCTTCGTATACTATTTTACTCGATCCTTCGTAGGAAAATTCTTCATTTGATGAAGGGTTGATGACACCGCCCTCATATTGTGAATCCATGGCCTTCCGAGCAATGCATTGAATCTCATGTCACCTTCGATGACATGGAACTTGGTATCCTGAATTGTGCCGGCCATGTTTACTGGGAGGATGATTTCCCCTTTTGTTGTCTCGCTTGACATGTTGAATCCGTTGAGGACTCGAGAGGCGGGCACAATCTGGTTGAGCAACCCGAGTTTCTCTACCACCCTCGATCAAATTATGTTGGCCAAGCTACCTGGATCCACGAGCACACGTTTAATTTGAAATTTATTCAAAAGAAAAGAAATTACCAGCACGTCATTATGAGGTTGACATAAGGTCTCGATGTCCTCTTCGCTGAATGAAAGGGCGTCTTCAGGTATGTAGCTTCGAGTTCGCTTTTCCCTGGTGATGGATACTTTCGTTTGCTTAAAAATATGTCCTTGAGGGACTTCGACTCCACCAATAATCATGTGGATGACGTGTTGTGGTTCTTCCGTTTCATTTTTCTTTTTTGCCTCTTTTTGCCGCAATTGGTTTTTAGCTCAGTCGCTGTGGAATTCTCGAAGGTGTCCTTTGCTGATTAGTCGGGCCACCTCTTCTCGAAGCTGTCTGCAATCCTCGGTCCTATGACCGTGGGTATCGTGATATTCGCATATCAAGTTGGGGTTCCTCTGCGAAGGATCTGATAGAATGGGTCTCGGCCACCTGGTATCCCTGATCTTACTTATGGCCGATACGATGTCTTAAACATCGATGTTGAAGTTGTACTCAGATAGCCGGGGTGCCTCTACTGGCCCTATGTGCCTGTCGAACCATGTTTTGTTCACGAGTCCTTTAGGATTCTGTCCTCGGTCCATCCTTTGGTCACTTCGAGGTACGTTACATCTCGGGGTATTTCTCCGATTTTCTATGTACGGTTGATACCTTTCTTTGTTTGACCTTGGCTCTCTTTCTGGAAGCCTAGATTCCTTTGCTAAGACTCTGATAGGATACACTGATCCCGAGGGGGCTTCCAATTGGTCATTCTCGACCCTGATCTTCGACTGGTACCTATTATGCACATCTGCCTAAACTATGGCTGGGTACTCGATTAAATTCTGCTTCATCTATTTTGAAGCTATCGAGCTTCGCTCATTCAAGACCTGAGTGAAGGCTTGTACCGCCAATCATTGGAGATCGGTGGTAATTCCATTCGTTCCAATTGAAAGCGGGACATGAACTCCCTTAACATCTCATTCTCCTTTTGCTTGATTTTGAAAACATCAGATTTCCTTGTAGCGACCTTGATAGCGCTAGCATGCGCTTTCACAAAGAAGTCTGCCATCATGGAAAATGAATTTATCGAGTTCGGGAGCAGGTTATGATACCATATCATGGCCCCTTTGGACAATGTTTCTCCAAATCTTTTCAATAGAACGAATTCAATCTCTTCATCTCTTAGGTCGTTCCCTTTCACAGGACAAGTGTAGGCAGTAAAGTGCTCATTGGGGTCCGAGATTCCGCTTTACTTCAGGAGATCGGGCATCTTGAATTTCTTCGGGATAGGCATCGGAGCTGCACTTGATGGGAATGGCTTTTGCATGAACTTTTTTGAATCTACACCCTTCAGAATCGGGGGTGCGCCTGGGATCTGATCGACCCTCGAGTTGTAGGTCTCCACTTTTTTGTCGTTAGCTTCTATCTTCTTTTCGCCCAATTCAATCCTCTTTGCGAGGTCTTCGAGCATCTTCATAATGGCGGGGTCAGCTGCTGACCCATTATTGCTCGATCTTTCCGGTGCCTTTTCGACTCGGGAGCCGTTTCTGGTGGTGTTGTGCTTGGGTTCTCTGATGGCTTTGTAGTTGAGAAATAGCCACCTGTTGTGCCTGCAACATTTCAAAAATGACATGAAGGCTAACTTCCCTTTCCCTTTGAATAGGGGCTCCCTGTGCTTCACTCTGGTCTCCTTCACGAACGCTTCCGTCTATTTGACAGCTCACATCAACATGTTGAGCGTTGCGTGATCCTTCATCGATAGGAATTTGCACTGGTGCCCCTTCAGGGTTTTGCGGTGACACACCGGCACCTGAAGCAGCTCCGCCATTCTCTCCGTGATCCTCAGGACCGTTGCTTTCATGTGCACTTACTGAGTTAGACATTTTCTGACCTGAAATTTAAGATTCTTGGACAAGAAAAAGTCTGAAGAATAACTTGTGTTTTTAGAAAACCAGCACTAAAACAACCACTATTATTTTTAGCCCCACGGTGGGCGTCAAACTGTTTACTTTGAAAATGGTAGCTACAATTATATTTGATTTGGTGGTTCTAAAAATACGTGATTAGTTTAATGCCGGTTGTTTAGGCAATAGATGCTAAATAAGAGGTGAGAAAATGAAATAAAAGCGAAGGATAACAAGATTGTGCAAACCAAGCAGCGGAGAGACAGGGTCTCGAGGTCGGTCTGAATGTGCCTCGATAACGGGAGGTCAACAGTGATTCAACAGTGTCGAAGGCCTCTAATATGGCCTCTTTATGATCAATAATGAGCAATGAATGAAGAACAATTAATAAACACAAAAAAAAAGACAATAAATCAATAAGACGATTGTAAAGAATGTTTGTGTTAGAAGGCATAGAATGTTCTTAGTCTTGTGTATTGAGTATCATGTGTGTTACAAAGTGACAAGAGTCCCCTTTATATATGAGGGGGAATCCCAACATAGTACATGTATAATTAATGCAAAGAGATATGACTGGTACAACCATTTAATGCCACGGTACGGGCTTGTACTATTTTATATATTTTGTCAGCTTTAAACACGTTCCCCTTGGAAATTTCTCGCCTTTCCACGTTGATATTTGATTTGCACTACCTCGAGGTCGAGGGCCTTCGATATGCCTGATCACGCTCAACTATGTCTAATAAAAGACTAAGCGGGCGTTGCAAATATAATCCGGGGTATTATGCCCAGAGTCGATCCCACAGGGAATTTACGTATCAAGCAAGTTGTTAGAATAATCAACTGTCACTTGATGTTATTTAAATTACTAAAACTAAAGATTAAAACTAAAGATTAACTACGCTAAGGTGTAAACAATTGTAATAAAGATCTAAGGTTATGGTTTCCCCCGTCGGTGAATTTACTTCTCGGATACTTCATATAGCTTGATTAGTTGTTTCTATCAATCATGAACACTCTATCTACCATAAATCTCTCTCAAGTAATTATGATAATTTACTAGACGCACTCTCTCAAGTTACGCTAGCTAGATTGCATTACAGTTCACTTTAGATTGCACCCGAGGTATCGTTATCTCTAATCCAACCTCTAAACCCTCGGTTATGACTTTCGTCTATACTCCGGGAGTGATGTTGTTCAAACAACTACCTAAATATGCACTCTCTCTCAAGTAGATACATAATAAATAGGCACAGCTAATTGATGGCCATTCAATTAACTACAACAAGAACGTAGTTGAACAAATAGAGATTAATCAACCCATCGGAACTCTATTAATAACACAATAAGTTCATCCTCCAACAGGTTCTACCAAAACCCTAGATTAAAGAAGTTATCTAAACATGTTCAAAAGGACCAACTCTAAAATAACTTGCATAATGAAACTACAAAGTAATGAAGAAAATCTGTACAAATTGATGTCTTGCCGTCCGTCTCTTCGAATCCCTCGTATGCCTTCCCAATCCTTTCAAGTTGTGTTTTAGGGGTCTATTTATATGTTTAGGACAAACCCAAAACGTGTAGGAGACTTCTATTCTAACCGGGAAACACTTAAACTCATCAAAACTCGGAATTGACCGAACCTAGGACCTGGCGTTTGGGCCCTGGCGCCTGGCGTTTGGGCCCTGGCGCCTGGCGTTTCAGCTCTAACGCCTGGCTAACACCAGGCTAAGGCTGGCGTTTCAGCTCTAACGCCTGGCTAACGCCAGGCAGGGTCAGGCGTTT
>ML402328.1:7157-36236 GCA_005239525.1 Nicotiana knightiana | reverse complement strand
AAGGGGGAAGCAGGTAAGATCTTCTTTCAAAAGTAAGAAAATGGCCAGTACCACCAGGACGTTGGAACTGGTTCATATGGATCTGTGTGGTCCTATGAGAACTCAGAGCAGAGGTGGGAAGAGATATGTGATGGTGCTAGTGGATGACTATTCAAGGTTCACCTGGACCTTATTCTTGGAATCTAAGGATGAAGCATTTGATATGTTCACCTCATTTGTCTAGAAGATTCAAAATCATTTAGGTCATCAACTAGCATCCATAAGATCTGACCATGGTACTGAGTTTGAGAATGCCAAGTTTGCTGAGTTCTGTGATGAACATGGTGTTAATCATAATTTTTCTGCTCCTAGAACCCACAGCAAAATGGGGTTGTTGAAAGGAAAAACAGAACTCTTGAAGACATGGCAAGAACCATGTTGCTATCAAGAAAACGACCTCACAGCTTTTGAGCAGAAGCAATAAACACTGCATGTTACATTATCAATAGATGCATGACCATACCTCTGGTAGAGAAAACTCCCTATGAATTACTTAAAGGGAGAAAGCCCAACATATCCCATCTTAGTGCTTTTGGATGCAAGTGTTATGTGCATAATAATGGCAAAGATTCTCTAGGAAAATTTGATCCCAGAAGTGATGAGGGAGTGTTCTTGGGATATTCAACACATAGCAAAGCTTATAAAATATACAATAAAAGAACTATGTGTGTAGAAGAAAGTGTACATGTTGTCTTTGATGAAACTAACACTCTTTTTGAGAGACAGGATCAGAAGACGAGGAGCTTGGACTGGTGAGGAGCAATGACCACATTGAAGCACCTATGGTAGATGGAACAGGTGATGGACCAGGTCCAACTACCCCATGCAACTCGACAGGGGGCATTCTACATGAAAATCTTGGCCCTGATCCTGTTCCACAACTACAAGACAACATGGAAAAATCCAGAAGTGAACAGCTGGTACTCAAACCACACAGATATCAAAGTTCTCACCCTCTTGAGAACATCATAACAGACTTGAGATCTAGAATCAAAACTAGATCCTCCTTGAAAAATCTGTGTGCGTTTGATACATTTCTATCCTTGATTGAACCAAAGAACATTGCTGAAGCCCTACAAGATGATGACTGGGTAACTTCCATACAAGACAAGCTGAATCAATTTGAGAGGAGTCAAGTATGGCACTTGGTACCTAGGCCATTAAACAGATCAGTAATTGGCACCAAGTGAGTCTTTAGGAACAAACTCGATGAGGATGGAACTGTTACAAGAAATAAGGCAAGACTGGTTGTTCAAGGATACAACCAAGAAGAGGGAATTGACTATGATGAGACCTTTGCTCCTGTGGCAAGATTGGAGGCAATTAGACTTCTTATAGCATTTGCTGCACATATGGAATTCAGTCTCCATAAGATGGAGGTAAAGAGTGCCTTTCTTAATGGTTATTTGAAAGAAGATGTATTTGTAAAAAAGCCTCATGGTTTTGAAAGCAAAGAGTCGCCTGATCATGTATAAAAACTTGACAAGTCTCTCTATGGTCTCAAGCAAGCACCGAGAGCTTGGTATGAGAGATTGTCCAAATTCCTGCTGGAACATGGGTACAAACGAGGCAAAATAGACAGTACTTTGTTCCTAAAGGAAAAAGGAAAATATATTCTGATTGTGCAAATATATGTTGATGATATCATATTTGGGGTAACTACTGAAAACATTAGCAAGGCATTTGCTACATTAATGGGGAGTGAGTTTGAATGGGTGAGTTAACCTTCTTCTTAGGTTTGCAAATCAAGCAAACTCCACATGGTACAATGATTCATCAACAGAATTATGTGAAAGAACTCCTCAAGAAGTTCAAAATGGAGGACTCAAAGGAGATAGACACCCCAATAGCCACAACTACAAAATTGGATATGGATGAACCTGGTTCATCCGTTGATCAGAAGATATGCAGAGGAATGATTGGGTCTCTACTCTATCTTACTTCAAGTAGACCTGATATTGTATTCAGTGTGGGACTATGTGCTAGGTTTCAAGCCAATCCAAAGGAGTCCCACCTCACTACAGTAAAAAGAATTTTGAGATATCTGAAGGGCACTACTGATTTGTGCCTATGGTATCCTAAAGGTAGTAATTTTGACCTTGTAGGATATGCTGATGCTGATTATGCAGGTTTCCTGGTTGACAGGAAAAGTACTTCATGCATGGCTCACTTTTTTGGCTCTTGCCTTTTCTCTTGGGCCACCAAGAAACAAAATTCAGTAGCCGTGTCTACTGCTGAGGCTGAATATGTGGCTGCAGCCTCTTGTTGTGCCCAGTTTCTTTGGATCAAGAAACAACTCCTGGACTTTGATATAGATGTGGGATGCATTCCTATTTACTGTGAAACACTAGTGCAATTAGTATGACTAAGAACCCGGTTCATCATAAGAGAACTAAGCACATAGATGTTAGGCACCATTTCTTGAGGGACAACTATGAAAAAGGAATGATCTTAATCGAATTCTGTGCTACTGATCGTCAAATTGCTGATATATTTATCAAAGCACTAAGTAGGGAGCATTATGAGAGAAACAAGCTTGAATTAGGGATGATTAAGATCACTTAATTGAAAAATAAAAACTGGAAAAAAAATAAAAGAATTGAAAAAAAAATTTGGCTAGAAAATTCAAATTAGGTACTTAATCAAGTTAATCATTGCTCTGTATTATATCTTTATTGCCATAATCTTCTTCCATGTATTAATATGATTCCCTAGTTGCTAATGATGTTTCTCTACTTTTGTAAGTTGAGGCAAATAAAAGATTTTTAACTGGATGAACATGATGGTTCATATGACTGACAAGGTACGTTCTCATCTCCATACATGTATTAATTCAAGTACAGTTATACATGTGCAGGATTCTATCCATTTATGGTTCAAATTCAAATTCTCGTACATACCCAAATAATGAACTAGTTTCAAGAAGTCCCGTCTCACTTAATTAGCCTAGTTTTAGGGGGAAAGTAATTGTCTAATCAATGTCCAATCGCTGACAGTCCTTAATCGATTAGTATCCTACTTGAGTTAATACTCTTTCATTGTAATATCCCCAACCATAAGTTCTAAAAAGGCCATTATTACCTTTTGTGCATAAAGCAACAGTCGAACCTTGCTCAACTCACTCAACTCACAATCTCTACTGCCTTTTATTTTCTTCTTTCTCTAACCAACTCAAAATCATGTCGTCACGTCCACCAGCTTCTTCTGATTCATCCCCAAACAGAGATTATGATGGGGGTAACTATGAGTCAGACTCAAATTCACCCTCAGTTTATAGTTTCGAATCTCCAGAATAATCATCAACCCCAGAACATCCTACAACCCCTGAACCCACACCAAACCCTACCCCATCCTCCAAGCCTCGTCGTGTAAAAGTTCTTGCACGCAAATCTGTGGCTTCTGGTTCAAGATCCAAATTCTTGGAAGAATTGTTACAAGCTAAAGAAGGCTCCAAACCAGAATCGTCCAATGATTCATTCAAATCAGTCAATGAAGAGGAAGTACCTGGTTCAACCAGTGCTGAGAAAGGTAATACTGAAGCTACCTTTGAATTTAATTCTGCTGATAATCGATTTGTCTTGGTGGGGTCTGTGGTGGATGTTGAAGTGCCAAAAAGGAAAATAAAATCTAGGAAGGAGAAAGTTCTTGATATCGAGGGAGATGTAGATTTAAGGGGATCAGGAGAGGATGGCACCACACTTGCAATATGTAGTCCCATTCTTGAAAATCTTGAAGAAGATGTCACAATCTTAGGGGGAACTAGTGAAGTTGAGGAAGTTGTTGCTGGGTTGGAGAAATTTATGAAAGAAATAGATGAACATGTCTCTTCTAGGGAAGAAACTTTGGCTGAAAGACTGAAGAAGCTGGGGGACTTATATAACCCCAAGAAAAGAAGGACTCCAAAGTCCAAGAAGTCTAAAGCCTCAGTTCCTTCAAAGAAAAGGAAAATTGCTGGTTCTGTTGAGGTACATGTTCCTAAGGTACGTGCTACGAGAAATACTGTACGAGGAGGAGGAGAAGTTAGAAAAGGCTCTGTAAGAGAGCAAAAGAAAGAAGGCAGAAAAAGGGAAGGCAAAGGTTGAAGAGCCTGTCGAGGCTGTTGTGTTAGAAAGAAGAGTCGTTGGACCTGGTCCAACGAGAGGCGGAAGCTGCTCCAGTGGTCATTGGGACACCCAAGCCCAAAAAGGCTAAGAATTTTTCAAAGAAGTCAGCTACTTTGTCTACCACCACTGTGAGTACTGCTACAAGGACAAGGTCTAAGGTAAAGAAAGTGAAAAAGGTGCAGATTATTGAGAAGGATGATAATCCAGAATGGACTGGAGAGGAAGAGATGGAGGTTGGAGAAGTGACTACTGACAGAGTTGCCATGTTTGGCAAGAGAATGATTTTGAAGGGAAAACTGATGAAAAATGTGGAGGAGCCTGGGATGAGGTATCTACTGGATACTCTGGCGGTGCAGGGCTGGAAGCACAGGGTCCTTCGCATGGAAGGCAGGCTGGTCAAGGATGAAGTTGTGGAGTTCATGGGGAATGCCACAGTCATTGGAGGCAGGGTCACCTCCTTGGTCCAGGGAGTTGAAGTCTCCTTTGATGTACAAGAACTGGGAGTGATTTTAGATATTCCTGCTGAGGGGTATGAAGACTACACAAGGCAGAGATGGCCTTGCTTAGATGGAATGTCCTCAGCACTCAGTATCACCAGATTCTTCTACGAAAATAAGAAGGAGCTTGAACCCAGGGCTGTGTAGAAGAGTGAGATGAAGCCTGAGCATAAGCTGCTTTTTGAATTTGTGATCAAATTCCTGCTGACAAGACAAGAACAAAGACATATTGCTAACTACATGGATTTGACTCTCATGGAGTGTCTGTACAGAGGCAAGCAGATCAATTGGCCAACATTTATAATCCAGCTCTTGGACAGAGTGGTGAATGGAACCAAAGCCCATGCAATTCCCTATGGCTTTATTTTGACTGCAGTTCTTGCTCATTTTTGGGTTCCTACGAAGAAGGCTGAGATGGCTACTGCTAAGGATTTATTTGGGAAGGACACTCTGCTGTCTTGTGATTATACTGTCAATGCCCCGACTCGAAAGCAACCAGTCAACAACAAGGTCCGTACCTTGGTGCAGGAAAGCGAGTTAAAGGATATGGAGATCCTTCGGTTGAAGTCTCGCTTAATTGATATGGAAGCTGAGCGTGATGCTCTCAAAGATGAGTTAGCAAAGGAGAAGGAGAAAAATGAAGGTGTTTTACATCAAATGATGTCCCTCCTATAAACCAAGAACCCAGCCTCATCTGCACCCTCCCAGCCTTAGGAATGTCCAGTGCTACCCCCCCCCCCCCCCAAAACCATCTATGACCCAGTTCAGGATATTTGTCTATTTTTGTTTCAGTTTTTTTCTGTTTTGCTCATGTCTTGGTTGTTTTTTCTTTAATCTGTTTGGTATTGATGATCAATGTTAATCAATGAAAGCTTGTTGTTTTGATAAATGTCTCAATTTCTGACTTAGCTTACATTATTGGTTTCTTGTGTTGATTAATCATGTTTGCACCTACAGTTGCCTAAATTGGGCATGAGTAAGAATTTAAAAACTGGTAAGTATCATTTTTCAACTTTTCGATGATGCCAAAAGGCGGAAGATGTGTTGTTGGTTGCTTTTCAAAAAAATTTCAAAAAGTGATATTTATAACCTAATGAACCTGGTTCTCAATGATTAATGCTTAAAATTATACAAAGTGTTTGATGTGTATACATGATAAAAAGCACAGAGTTTGTCATCATCAAAAAGGGGGAATTTGTTGGCCCATGTCACTGAATAGGTTTTGAAGATTGACAAATGCTGACAAGTTGAACCAGGTCCATCAAAGCATACACACCTGAATGGAACAGTTGGCACACGAATCGTACATGCATAGGATATATCAGTGATTGCTGAGTATCAAAGAACTATGAGGATGTCTCCTAATACGAAAAGTTTGCAAATTGATAAAGATGACAGAAGTTGATTTCAGCTAGGACAAAAATAGAGAAGGAAGTTGAGTCATAGTCGAACTCGTTAACCCAAGTAGAGTTGGATTAGAATTGAACAACATACTCAACAACTGACTCTATAAATACTCAATGTATTACTGCCGAAATTCTTTACGCACAAAGACTAAATTGAATCATGTTCTGAAAGCAAAGCTCCCAGGATATTTTGCAAGCAGAAGTATTGTGCAAAGGCTACAGTTCAACTAGAAGAAACAGTTCCATCGTCTGAGTGTTGAGTCTAGTTGATGTGTAGTAGGAGTTTTAATATTGTATCTTTTCAGCTTTCATAGAAGTTATTGTAATAGGTACACATTGTTCAAGTTAGAGTTAGCTTGAAGTCTGTAGAAATTAGCTAGAAGCTAGTTGATACAAAGAGGATTAGAGTTAGTCCTAGGATACAAAAGAGTTTATTTTGTACGTCCATTTGGCTCAGTGTTTTTAGTGAAGTGTTTGAGCAAATCCTACTGAGGAGTAGGTCGTGGTTTTTTCACCTTTTGAGCCAGGTGTTTTCCACGTAAAAATCTCTTTGTGTTTACTTTTACTGCTTTATTATTCCGCAACAGTAGAAAGTAGTACACCAAGAAGAACCAGGTTCTTCTTATTAGACAACACTCGAAAATTGGGTAGTGCAACAATTAACTTATAATATTTTGTAGTATTGACGTCTAAAATATCACTGGAATAACGAGACACGCGTTTACATTATAACACAAGAACATAAAATGAATATAATCCTTACCACTTTTCAAATAACTAGCCCACCACTCAAGCATTAAAGCTTGGCCTAGTATACATTTTTTTTTAATTTCTAAATCAATACATATATAACTTCAATTAAGTAAGCCAACACAATGAGTTCAAGTAGTTAAAATATTACATGATAAGATCCTACGCCCACCTGGAAATAAACATACTATAGCTACGTACTGACTCTCGTCACCTCGTGTGTACATATCACCCATAACTACTTGCACATAACAATACGTAACACCTAGGGGATAGTGTCCCCCTCACATGGTTAGACAAGAGACTTACCTCACTCCGAAGTTCTATGGCCGGCTCCAACGCCACTCTAACACCTCAAACCGATGCTTGTCGATCCAAACTATGCAAACAATGTCCAAACCAATCAAAATGTATACTCCAATGCTTGAAATTTAGCAATTTATAAAAATTTCCTACTCCGCTCGAAAACTTGGGAGTGGGACTCCACCACTTTTCAAATAACTAGCCCACCACTCAAGCATTAAAGCTTGGCCTAGTATACATTTTTTTTAATTTCTAAATCAATACATATATAACTTCAATTAAGTAAGCCAACACAATGAATTCAAGTAGTTAAAATATTACATGATAAGATCCTACGCCCACCTGGAAATAAACATACTATAGCTACGTACTGACTCTCATCACCTCGTGTGTACATAGCACCCATAACTAGTTGCACATAACAATAAGTAACACCTAGGGGATAGTGTCCCCCTCACATGGTTAGACAAGAGAATTACCTCACTCCGAAGTTCTATGGCCGGCTCCAACGCCACTCTAACACCTCAAACCGATGCTTGTCGATCCAAACTATGCAAACAATGTCCAAACCAATCAAAATGTATACTCCAATGCTTGAAATTTATCAATTTATAAAAATTTCCTACTCCGCTCGAAAAGTTGGGAGTGGGACCCATGTCTCAGAATCCGACAAAATTAACAAAATCCGACAATTCATTCAATTATGAGTTCAACCAAACTAATTTTATTCAAATCCGAATCCGAATCGGTATTCAAACTCGAAAATTCATTTTGTGAAATTATAGAAATTTCTTCTGATTTCTTCTTGAAAATTAAATAATCTAACTCCAAAAATGAAGATTAATCTATGAAATATAATAAAAAAAAATAAGTCAAGAATGCTTACCCAAAGTTTTGTGGTGAGATTTCTCTGCAAAATCACTAAATCCCGAGGTTCCCAACCAAAAATACAAAATAATGGCACAAAGGTTCGAAATAGAGGACTTATAACACTGCACCGGCTTCCTCCTTCACGTTTGCAAGCCTCCCATCGCGTCGTGATGAACAATATTCTCAAAAGCTATTTCCAAACTCTTCTTAGATAACTTTTAGTATAATGGTCATAACTTTTTGTACAAAAATGGCAAATGGTTTGACTTTCTGGAAACTAGACATCAACGGCTATAACTTTCATTTGTTGATCATCTCTCAATTCCTTTTAGTTTGCGAGATATAAACTTCCAAAGTCAGCCTTATGCAATAGAGATTTCCAAACTCTTCTCGGACAGCCTGTAATATATCCATCATAACTTTTTGTACACAACTCCAAATGACAAATGGTTTAAATTTCAGAAACACAGAGACCAAGAGCTACAAATTTCATTTTTGGACAATCTTTAGATCATTATAGATTGTGAGATATAAGCTTCCAAAGTCAGACAACGGACAACAGAAATTCCTTCTTCGCGAATGCAAGAGTCTCTTCGTGAACGCGAAGAATAAAGTCCCAACAACCAATTCCTTCTTCGCTGACGCGAGAGGCTCCTTGCGAACGCGAAGAACAACACCAGAAATTAGAAATCTAGTATCCAAAGTAGCCCAAAATGATTTGTTAACACTCGAAACACACCTGAGGCCGCCGGGACCCCAACCAAATGTACCAACAAGTCCTAAAACATCATCCAAACTTAGTCGAGGCTTCACATCAATCAACGCTAAAAACACGAATTTCACCCCAATTCAAGCCTAATAACTACTCCCTCCGTTCCAATTTATGTGAACCTGTTTGACTGGTCACGTAGTTTAAGAAAAAATGAAGACTTTTGAAATTTGTGGTCCTAAACAAGTCTAAAAGGGCGCCAGCGTACTTGTGTGGGTGTAAAAGCTTCTCATTAAGGGTAAAATTATAAGTTTAACCAAAACTGTTACCAAATTTAGAAAGGGGTCATTCTTTTTGGAACATACCAAAAAGGAAATAGGTTCACATAAATTGGAACGGAGGGAGTAAAAAATTCCAACTTCTATATTCGATGTCGAAACATATAAAATCAAGTCTAATTGACATTAAATTATACACACAAGTCATAGATGACATATATTCCAATTTCCATAATCACATTACAACCCCAATATCAAAATGTCAACTCCCAGTTAGACATCCAAACCTTCCATTTTCAACTTTCGCCATTTCAAGCCAGTATCAACTATAGACTTTCAAATAAATATCCGGGAACACTCATAAGTCCAAAATCACCATACAGAACTAATCACAGGCTCGGAATCCCAAACGTCATAAATAGTAGTAATACTTGCCGGAAAAGAAACACTATTATGTATTAGGCGGTGGTATTTACTTATATATAAGGATAGTGATTTTAACCCTAGAAGTATATTGATTAGCTGGGTTTGCCTAGAGATAAAAGGAAGAACAAGTTCATTGTTTAAAGCTACATCTGAGGGGCATACGGGACCGAGACATAAATGGCTATTATTATTGATGATCAGTCTACAAATCGATCTCGTACCTCTTATATATGATTTTTATCAGTGAATTAACATTATATTATGCCTATTGATCTACTACAATCTAGCTTGCCCAGTTGTGGATTTGGAGGTCCGTAGGTTATTTCGGATTTGGCGAAAGTTGGAAATTTGAAGGTTTTTGGGAAGTTTGACCAAGAGTGAACTTTTTTATATCCGGTTCGGATTTTGTATCCGAAAGTTAGAGTAAGTCTGTAATGTCAAATATGACTTGCGTGCAAAATTTGAGGTCAATCGGACTTGATTTGATAGGTTTCAGGATCGAAAGTAGAAGTTGGAATTTCTTAGTTTCATTAGGCTTGAATTGGGGTGTGAATCATGTTTTTAGCAAATTTTGGTGTGATTTATGGCCTCGACTAAGTTGTATGATGTTTAAGGACTTGACGGTATTTTTGGTTGGGGTCCCAGGGGCCTCTGGTGTATTTCAGATCATTTTGGGCTACTTTGGATGCTGATTTTCTGACGTGTGGTGTTGTTCTTAACGTTCGCATGGATCCTCTTGCCTTCGCAAAGAAGGATTTGGCTTATGGGATTTTGTTCTTCGCGTTCACGAAGAGACTTCTCGTGTTCGGGAAGAAGGAAATCTCTTTTACACAGGTCTGACTTTGGAGGCTCATATCTTGAATCTATAAAAGAATTTTGGAGATTATTCAAACAACGAAAGTTGTAGACCTATGTTTCTAGTTTTCATAAAGGTTAACCACTTAGCATTTGGATTTGTGTAGAAAAAGTTGTGGCTAGTACACTACAGGCTGTCCGCGGAATGAAGAAGAAATTTGTGTAGCACAGGGCTGACTTTGGTAGCTTATATCTCAAAATATATAAGGAATTGGGCAATGACCAAAAGATAAAAATTGTAGATCTTGGATTCAAGCTTTCATAAAGTTAAACCATTTGTTATTTGGAGTTTGGTACAAAATATTATGGCAATTATACTAGAGGCTGTCTAAGAAGAGTTTGTAAATGGCTTATGAGGATTAAGTTCACCGCGAATGCGATGAGGGCCTCGTGAACGCGAAGAATGATAGCCTAGGCATTGTATAAGTTTACAAAAATGGGTTGGTTCATTTCATCTCATTTCCTCTATGGGAGCCGGCCTAGGAATGATTTTGGAACTTCATCTTCATCGTTCGTGTCAAGGTAAGTGATTTCCACATATTACAAGCTAAATACTTGGATTATATAGATTTTAACATAGAAATTAGTGGAAATTTGGGGTTTTGATAGAAAACCTAGAAATTGGTATCTCTGGATTTTGACCACGAATTTGGGCATGGAATTGAGAAAAAATTACATATTTGAGTTCGTGATGTTATGGGTATCGGTTTGAGTTGTTAGAAAGGCTTGGGAGCCGGCTATGGAACTTCTGAGCGAGGTAAGTCTCTTTTATAATCTTGTAAAAGGGAAATAACCCCATAGGTGAATTGAGTTAATATGTGTTTCTATTCATGGGGGCTATGTACGCACGAGGTGACGAGAGTCCGTACGTAGCAACTAATTATGCATATGTCTGGGTAATTTTAGGTTTACACCATGCCTTGTTGATACCGTTATTTTATTATGTTTATCTTTTGCCCTGAAAAGAATTGAGATCGAGTATGCTTATTAAATGACTTGAAAGAGTTGAAATTGAGGATTTTGAGACTTGAAAGTTATCAGTTGAAAGTTGTCACGACCCAAATTCCAACTCAGGTCATGATGGTGCCCAACACCGGAGTCAGGCAAGCCAACACAAGTTTAACATTTGCAGTTACCATATTTAATTAAATGTTTAAGTGCTTACCAAATTTTAGGTTTATAAATCATTAAGTGAAGGCGACTTAACTCAATTTAACTCAAAATATTGTGCCAGCATACACCGTATAACAAAAATACTAGGAAGTCTACTATACGTGCCAAGACCTAGTGTCACAAGTCTACAGGCGACTAGTAGAATATACATGACTAAACAAAAATAAATGTACTACTGTCTGGAATAAATAGACGGAAATATCAAATGGTAGAAGACTCCCATGATGCTGCTGGAATCGCCAAGGGGAGCAGCTCACCGTGTAGTCAAATCCGGGGTATACTCTCAGTGACGAACACCAGTGTACTGACCAGATGGAGCTGCCTCAGAACCTGTACAATTAAGTACAGAAGCGTAGCATGAGTACATATAAATAAATATGTACCCAGTGAGTATCCCGTCTAAACACGAAGAAGTAGTGACGAGAAGTAGACGTATTACTCACTAGGTCATTAATAATAATATGATTTAATAAGTCTAGTCAGGATTAACAATTATGGAAATCAAGTAGACATGGAGCAACAAGTATATCAATAACAATCTACCCGCAAGTGACAAGTACTAGTATTTAATAAAAATCTCGAGTTTCTTTCACACAGAACAATTTAATTAATAATGATAATATTAAGACTCTCAGTCAAACACTTAGCATATAGTATGCCGAGGCGTACGGCTGAAGCGACACAAAATTTAAATGTGCACTGCCGAGGGTCGAACGGCTCGAACCATAGATGCATCTATTACCCCACTCGCGAATCGATCATGCGACGTGGTTGACATAATATAAGGCTATCCCGCTCACGAATCATACATGTGACTCGGGTGCTCGTAAACATACATAAGGTTATCAGAAAACTGAGAAATAAATCAGGAAACATACTTAGAAGCAAGGATTTAAGCATTAAATTTTCACATAATACTTCCTACTATTCTCGTGTCGATGTCAAGGATATTAAACAGCTAGAAATACATGTAGAGATACATGCAAGGCACGTAAAGGCATGCTTGTGAGTCCTAAAGACTACCCGACACAGCATAATAGTAGTTACACACGGACTCTCGTCACATTGTGCGTGCGTATGCAAATAAGGACATTTAGTCATTCACAATTACCTATGGGGACAATTCCCTCTTACAAGGTTGGAAAGGAGACTCACCTAGCATAGAACCTACTCCCCGGGTCAAGAATGCGCCCGAAACTCCAAATTCGTCGCCCAAGGACTCGAAACTAGTCAAATGTTATATAACTACATTGATATACACACAAAAGTATGAAATTCTCTTACTATTTTGACTAATTCATCATTCTTGAAGAAATCCCAAAATACACCTCGGGCCCACATGCTCGGATTCTGAAATTTTTCGAAGAAAACAGTCACCCATAGCCTAAGGATTATTATTATACAGTTTTTGTATGATTTCATGGTAGAAAAGTGGTGAAATTCCCTAAAATTCATCAACCCTAGGTTTTTACTCTAACCCATGAATTACCACTAATTAGTGTGTTAATTTACCCTAAAATTCAAGTATTCAACTTAATTTATAGTGGGAATCACTTACCTCTCAGTTGTTAGGTGAAACCTCCTCTTTGAAAGCTCCCAAAATCGCCACAAGTGATGAAAGAATGGCTAAAATGGGACTAAGTCCCGCTTAAGGACACATTGCCCAGCTGCCCATTAACTGCGATCGCAGCTGGGCCAATGCGATCGCGGAGAGTAAAATGGACTGGGCCCCTGAAGACTACTATGTGATCACGGACAGGGGCATGCGATCGAAGAGAGTAACTGTCCTGGGCCCCTAGAGGGCCTGTTGCGCGACCGCGGATGGGGGGGGGGGGTATGCGATCGCGGTGGGTTGTTTGACAGACATACGATCACGAGGGAGGGTTATGCGATCACAGAGAGTATTAGCAGGGCCAGGCCACAGCCCAACCCAGTGCGAATGCGGACAGACCTGTGCGATCGCACAGGTCATTTTCTCACCCCTGCCCAGCCCTTCTATGCGATCGCAGCAGTTCACCCGCGATCGCAGAGAAGGAAATCAGACAGAAAAATCTGGTGTTTTGGATTTCACTCCGAGGGGTCCGAAACTCATCTGAGCCCCTCGGGACCCCGTCCAAAGGCACTGACAAGTATGTATTCATGATACGAACTCGCTCGAATTTACGAACGTGAAAAAAACAACGGAACCAAGAATCCAACCCCAAAACCAAATTGAATCAAACTTTGAACTTAAAGTTCAAGAATTCGGTTTCAATGCGCCGAACCAACCTATACTACTCGGAATGACACTAAATTTTGCGAGCAAGTCATAAATGACATAACGGAAGTATTCCTTGTCTCGAAATTCCATTCGGATCTCGATAACACAAAAACACGTTCCCAACCAATTATGAACTTAAGGAAACTCTATTTTCGCTATTTGGCGTCGAAACGCTCCCGGGTCATCCAAAACCCATTTCGAAAATACGCACAAGTCTGAAATCATCATACAAAGCTACTGGAATCATCAAAACTCGATTTTGAGGTCGTTTACTCAAAATATTAACCGAAGTCAAACCTCGCCTTAAAATCCAACCTTAAGGAACTAAGTGTTCCTATACTACTCTAAAAACTTCCGAATCTCGAACCACCCATCCCCACAAGTCATAAATCACTATAAGCCACTACAGGAAATTTTATTTAGGGGATCGGGGTTCGAATAAGCAAAACGACTGGTCGGGCGTTACGAAAGTCGTATTTTTTAAAAATAATTGAAGAATATTATAATAACTTAAGAAATCAATGTGCAACCGCATCGCAAATTTATTTCGCGAGCGGGGTAAATTTTCACTACTCTTATGAGATTGGGTCGTTCGCCTCGGCAAGTTAATAGATGCATCTATGGTTCGTGTCGTTTGACCCTCGGTAGTGCACATTTTATATTTATATGTTGGTTCGCATCGTTCAACCCTCGACAGTGCATCGTATATATGTATATGTTGGATCGGGTCGTACGACATCGGCATGACATGCGCATGATAACTCTTTGTAACTAATAATAATTGACATTGATTTATTGGCTTGGGATATAAATTGTTAAATGATGAAAAATGAATTTGGGAATTTCTATTATTAAAGAGAATTGTTGATTATTTCCGGTTATTGAATTTTCAGCTATGTTACATATTCCATGCTTAAACATAATATCAGCATTTTATAGTAAGCCCATAGTAAGTGTCGGAGACGACCCCTCGTCACTACTTCTTCGAGGTTAGACTGGATACTTACTTGGTACGCGTTGATTTACGTTCTCATACTACACTTACTGCATATAACTTTAAATGAGCACTTGAGTACTTACGTTGCACGTACATTTTATATTAGTTATTACAAAGTGTCTCATGGTTTACCAATAACTAAGATTCTTTACCAATATTATTTTACGAGAGTGCTAAATTTATTCGAACATTTCACATTTTATTATAAAAAAGGAGACTGCTAAACCTAAAAGGAGTGCAAAGTGTTCGTCACTACCCTAATGTGAACATGCAATACTTTTTAACTATCCCCTTCTTTCATCCGCCTTTTATAGTGTGGGATGGGGATATTTGTATGTTGTAGTATATGTATTAGTTTTTGCTTTTTGGTGCTCTTTAGTAGTTAGAATTTGTTTTTTAGAAACCCATAAAATTGAAAACTTTTCGACTTTTACCGTCGGTGGATATCATTTGACAGGTTTATTGAGTGATGAAAGTCGAAAGATAAAGATAAAAAAGATTTTCTTTTGTTAGGTAGTGTATCAATTCCCCCTTGATTTTTCTTTGTGCCGCGGTTCTTTTCCAAGAGTTTTCGTTTGAACCGGGTGTAGTTAATTTTTATTTTGTTAGGTGCAGCAAACCTTGTGGTGTGATTTAAATTGAAAGAAATATTTATATATTTTAATTTAGTTAACATGTTTTATTATATTTGTAGGAAAAAAAATATGGGAGGAAGATGACTCATGATGAGTTCTTCATGGAGGCTCACATTCGGAAGAAGAAGGCACTGACAAGTCCAAGTAGTTGGGTCGAGGAACGCGCGGAGACTACATATGTAAGTTTCATAACTACTATAACATAGAATTAATGTTTATAACATAATATTGTTAATGACATTCTATCTTCAAAACAAAGGGTCTCTACAAGGGAGAAAGGAGAGTGACCTTTCATTTCAGAGAGGAAGCGCATAAGAAATGTTTGGATGTAATCGATGGTCCAAAAAAGGAAATAGCATATTGATCTCGTCCAAGCCACACCTCTATAGGGTGCTATAGGGTCACTTGGTTCCTTAAGATTGGTCTTTTTGGCCAAGTTTGATTTTGGTCAACATTTTGAGCAAACGACCTAGGAATCGAGTTCCGACAGTTCCAGTAGCTTCGTATGGTGATTTCGGACTTGGGCCTATGTTCGGAACGTATTTTCGATGACCGGGGACAATTTTGGCGCCCAATATAGAAATAAGAATTTCCTTATGTTTGAAATTTGGTTTGGAACGTGATTTTATGTTATCAAGGTCCGAACGAAATTTTGAGACCGGGAATAGTTCCGTTATATCATTTACGACTAGCCTGCAAAATTTGGTGTCATTCCGAGTAGTATAGGTCAGTCCAGCACATTGTTATGGAAATCAAAAACTTGAAGTTCTTAAGTTATGATTCTAGGGGTTTTGGGGTGTGATTTTGAGTCTTAGCGTTATTTTGTGTGTTCCGAAGGCTCGAGCGAGTCCGTATTATGATTTGGGACTTATTGGTATATTGGACGGGGGCTCGGGTGGACTCAGGTGCCTCTTGGGCACCAAACGGGGCTAAAAACCAGTTGATGCAATTGTTGGTGCACCTGATTTAGTGTGACCGCAGGTGCGGTTGCCCAGTCACAGGTGCGCGAACCAGTGGCCAGGCCATTTCTCGTAGGTGCGGACCATGTTCTGCATGAGCGGAGCCGCAAGTGCGGTTTCCTCTCAGCAGGTGTGAGCCTAGACTTCCCCGTCCAGCTCTGCAGGTGCGGTCCTTGAGCCGCAGGTGCGGAATCACTGTAAGCTTAGGCAGTGTGTTTCTTTAAAATACAGGATTTTTCCCATTCCCTTCATTTCTCACCTCCATTAAAAACTTGGGAGCTTGGAAAAGAGATTCCAGGACCTAGCTACTGATAAGGTAAGTAAATTCTACTCTAACATTAGTTTCAAACATGAATTACTAGCTAAATTAACTACTTAATTAGGGGAAAAGTCAAGAATTGGGTAGAAACCTAGAGCTTGTGAAGAATTGATGAATTACCCATTAATTGGCCATGAAATCTAGTAAAACCACATATTAACAATCCTTAGGACATGGTTGAGTGTTTCCTTCGAGAATTTTCGGAATCCGAGCGTGCGGGCCCGGGACGGATTTTAGGATTTCTTCAAGAATAGTGAATTGGCTAAATTCATAGGAGAATTTCATGTTTTGAATATAATTTGATATATTTACGTATCGATTGATTAGTTTTGAGTCCTCGAGAAGCAAATTTGTAGTTTCGGGCGCGTTCTTGGCCCGGGGAGTAGATTCGACACGAGGTGAGTCTCCTTTCTAACCTTGTAAGAGGCAATTATCCCCATAGGTAATTTGTATGCTATGTGTAATTGTTTTGGGGGTTACGTACGTACAAAGTGACAAGAGTCCATACGTGGCGACAATTCTTTTTTCGTCCGGGCAGTTAGGCCCACAGCATGCCTTATATTCTTCCTAGTAATGAACTATATGTTATGAATCTCTGTTATATATAGTTTGTTTCCTCGATATTTATGAAATTTGATAATTTCGAAGAAAATGATTATGGAAAGGAAATGTTAAGATTATTGTGTGTGCATGTGGCCGCTTCGTAATTTCCATTCCGCGAGCGGAGTGTGATTTCCCCCACTCTCATGGGAGCGGGCCGTATGCCACAACGGATTGAAAGGTGCACTTATGGTTCGGGCCGTTCTACCCTCGGCAGTGCATAGATGAGATTGTACTATGGTAAGAATGCACTTATGGTTCGGGCCGTTTGATCCTCGACAGTGCATATATATTATCCTTATTACTCCGGCCGGTTGTCTTATTCTTGTGTGCGCATGACTATTTGGTATTGTTTCGTGGATATTGACTTGACAGATATTTGGGTGAAAAGAAAGTGGAAATTGTTATTTACCTTCAGTATTTACTTGGATTCCTGTGCTTTATACGTATTTGTTGTTCACTGTCTTACATGCCGTTTTCATTATATTGTGTTATATTATATTGTTGGACCTTGTGAGTGTCAAGTCGACCTCTCGTCGCTACTTCTTTGAGATTAGACATGATACTCACTGGGTACATATTTAATTATGTACTCATGCTACGCTTTCTGTACTTAATTGTACAGTTTCTGAGGCTGGTGCATCTGGTTATCATACCAGAGATAGATTCTGATATAGTGGACCTGACTTCATGGTGAGCTGCTTCTCCTGACGATCCTCAGCAGCACCATGGAGTTTCTTTTGCTTATTTTCCCGTCTATTTATTTCAGACAGTGGGAATTGTATATTTTATCTTTTGTATATCCAGTTAGTATGCCTGTGGTACTCGTGACACTAGTTCCTGGCACACACGTAGTAGTTATCATGGATTATAGGTTGTATATATTTTTGGCTCACGCTTCTTTATGACTACTTTCGGATTTAAATCGGTTAATTATCAATTCAATATTGTATTTCAAACCTTATAACTTGGTATATGATGAAATATTTAATCAAATAAGAAGGAACCCTTAGTTAGCTAAGTGTTGTCTTGTCTGACCCCGTTGTTGGGCGCCATCACGACCTGAGTTAGGATTTGGGTCGTGAGAATGTGGTATCAGAGCTCTAGGTTCACGTAGGTCTCACGAGTCACGGGAAAACCCAATAGAGTCTTGCGGATCGGTACGAAGACGTTTGTACTCATCTTCAGGAGGCTATATGGTGTTAGGAAACCTCTTTTCATTCATACTCTATCGTGCAATTGATGATGTACTAAAACTCATTCTCCTATTCTCTCACAGATGGTGAGGACGCACGCATCCGATGTTCCTGATCCGGGAGATGTCGCTACCCCCGCCGTCTGAGGCTGTGGCAGAGACTGGGGGAGAGCACCGGCCCGAGGTAGGGGACGAGGGCGTCCCAGAGCTATTCCAGTTGCACCACCAGGACCCTATCATAGAGGAGCAAGACAAGGTGCCTCCAGTAGATCCTGCTCCAGTGGACTTCATGACGGCGCCAGGCTTCCAGGAGGTCATGGGCCGTACGATGAGATTCATGGACACCATGTCCCAGGCTGGTTTATTCCCAGCAAATCCTGCCAATTCACAGAAGGGAGGGGGAGTCCAGACCCCTACCGCGCAGGGAGCAGGATAGGCAGCAACAGTACATCATACCCCGGGTACACTTCCCGTGTGTGGGGTCCAACCTGTAGCAGCAGCACCTGAGTCTAGAGCAGCCGCGGATGGCGATCAGTAGAAGATGTTGGACAGATGGACTTGATTGCGCCCTCCAGTCTTTGGGGATGAGCGAGGCGATGATGCCCATGACTTCAGTGATAGGTGCAGGGACAGACTGCACAACATGAGGATCATATCGTCCCATGGAATGGATTTCACCACATTTCAGTTGGAGGGCAGAGCTCGCAGGTGGTGGCAGTCCTATATTCTCAGCAGGCCAGCAGATTCTCCTCCTGTCACTTGGGAGCAGTTCACACAGATGTTCCTGGACAGATATATCCCACCCTCTGAGAGGGAAGAGCTGCGGCGTCAGATTGAGCAGCTAGAGCAGGGGCAGACGTCAGTGACAGATTATGAGGCCAGATTTTCAGAGTTGTCACGCCATGCACTTATGATACTACCCACTGATGCTGAGAGAGTGCGGAGATTCGTGGCTGGATTGCACCCAGGTATTAGAGCCACCATGGCCCGAGAGGTGGAGATGGGTACTCCTTAACAGCTCTTGGTAGAGATTGCTCGCAGGATCGAGGGTTATTGGTCGAGGAGCAGGGAGCAGGGTCAGTAGGACAATAGGGCTAGGTTCTCCGGAGATTTCATGGGTGCCCCAGCTAGGAGCGGAGGTCAGTTTGGGGGTGGTCAGCCCAGCAGGACTTCATATTCAGCACCTCCACCACCTCCCCGAGGTGTTCCAGTGAGGCCTCAGTTCAGCGCCATGCTAGAGCGTTCCTACCGTCCTCCGGCTATTCAGAGTTCGCCCACTGGTTACTTCAGTCACCAGAGATCCTCGAGTTCTTACTTCACTGCTATGCAGAGGGTTCACATCTCTCTCCAGCCATTCAGGGTTCTTCTTCTTCGGGATAGCAAACTATGGTACCTGGAGGTTGTTATGAGTGCGGGGAGCCAGGTCATATGAAGAGGCATTGTCCCAGATATCGGGGCAAGGTAGTGCAATAGAGTTATCAGCCCATGGGTCCAGCACCAGCAGTCCGGCCACCTAGAGGTGGAGGACAGGTCAGCATGGGTCGTCCCAGAGGTGGAGGTCAGTCAGGGGGAGGCCAGTCAGCACCTGTTCACTTTGGGGCGGCTCAATCTTCAGGTGCTCCAGCTAGATTCGATGCCTTCCTGGCCAGATCAGATGCAGTGGCCTCAGACGCTGTGATCACAAGTATTATCTCAGTATGTGGTAGAGAGGCTTCAGTATTATTTGATCTATGATCCACCTATTCATATGTTTCAGCCCTATTTGCGTATTTTCTGGATGTTCCTCATGAGTCCTTGGGTTCTCCCATATATATTTCCACTCCTGTGGGCGATTCTGTAGTGGTAGACCGGGTCTATCGGTCTTGTGTGATTACCTTCTGTGGGTTCGAGACCAGAGCGGACCTTTTATTTCTCGACATAGTTGATTTCGAGGTTATTCTAGGCATGGATTGGCTATCTCCTTATCATGCCGTGCTGGATTGCCATGCCAAGACAGTTACTTTAGCCATGCCTGAGTCGCCTAGGCTGGAGTGGAGGGGTTCTTCAGTTAGTGCATCCAGCCGGGTTATTTCCTTCATGAAGGCTCGGCATATGGTTGAGAAAGGGTGTCTGGTCTATCTTGTGTATGTGCGGGACACCACCGCCGAGTCCCCGACTATTGATTCAGTGCCAGTTGTTTGAGAGTTTGCTGATGTATTTCCTTCAGACCTTCCAGGCATGCCTCCAGATCGAGATATTGATTTCTGTATTGATTTAGCTCCAGACACGCATCCTATTTCCATTCCCCCGTACCGTATGGCTCCTAAGGAGCTGAAGGAGCAGCTCGAGGAGTTGTTGGCTAAGGGGTTCATCAGGCCGAGTGTATTTCCATGGGGTGCTCTAGTCCCATTTGTGAAGAAGAAGGATGGGTCTATGCGGATGTGTATTGATTACCTCCAGTTGAATAAGGTTACTATTAAGAACAAGTATCCTCTGCCACACAACGATGATTTGTTTGACAAGTTACAAGGTGCTCGGATGTTTTCTAAGATTGATTTGAGACCAGGTTATCATCAATTGAAGATTCGGGCCTCAGATGTTCTAAAGACTGCATTTCGTACCAGATATGGCCATTACGAGTTCATGGTGATGTCCTTTGGCTTGACTAATGCCCCAGCAACATTCATGGACTTGATGAATAGGGTGTTTAGGGCATATATTGATTCCTTCGTCATTGTCTTCATTGATGAAATCTTGATTTACTCACATAGTCTAGGTAAACACGAGCAGCATTTGAGAGTTGTGCTCCAGACCTTGCGAGAACGGAAGTTATATGATAAGTTCTCCAAGTGTGAGTTCTGGTTAAATACCGTGGAATTCTTAGGGCATGTGGTATCCGGAGGGGGTGTCAGGGTTGATCCTTAGAAGATTGAGGCAGTTTAAAGTTGGCCGCGTCTTACTTAAGCTACAGAGATCGGGAGCTTTTTGGGCCTGGCAGGCTAATATCGCCGATTTGTGGAGTGATTCTCTTCTATTGTAGCACCATTGACCAGATTGACTCAGAAGACTACCCCATTTCATTGTTCTGACGAGTGTGATGCGAGCTTTCAGAAGCTCAAGTCAGCATTGACCTCAACACCAGTTCTCACATTGCCTTCCGGTTCTGGGATGTATATTGTGTATTGCAACGCTTCACGCGTTGGGTTGGGATGTGTGTTGATGCAGGACGGGAGAGTTATTGCTTATGCTTCACGCCAGCTGAAGGTCCATGAGAAGAATTACCCTGTGCACGACTTAGAGTTGGCGGAGATTGTTCATGCTCTGAAGATTTGGAGGCACTACTTGTATGGAGTGTCTTGTGAGGTTTATATAGACCACTACAGTTTGCAGCTAGAGGGATCTTAATTTGAGGCAGCGCAGATGGCTTGAGTTGTTAAAGGATTATGATATCACCATTCTTTATCATCCGGGCAAGGCAAAATGTGGTAGGGGATGCCTTGAGCAGGAAGGCAGAGAGTATGGGTAGCTTGGCCTACATTGTAGCAGAGGAGAGACCTCTAGCCTTGGACATTCAGTCCTTGGCTAATCTCCTGGTGAGATTAGACCTTTCGGAGCCTCATCGAGTTTTTGCACATGTGGTTGCTCAGTCTTTGTTATTGGGAGAGATTAAGGCTCGGCAGTTTGATGATCTGTGCTTAGCAGAGCTTCGGGAGACAGTGGTCCAGGGTGGGGCCAAGGAGGTTACTATGGGTGAGAATGGTGTTTTGAGACTCCAGGGCTGTTTGTGTGCTCCTAATGTTGATGGCCTGAGGGAGAGGATTCTAACGGAGGCGCACAGTTCTCGGTATCTGTTCATCTAGGTGCGACAAAGATGTATCGTGATTTGAAGCAACATTACTAGTGGAGGCGGATGAAGAAAGACATTGTGAAGTATGTGGCTAGGTGTCTAATTTCAAGCAGGTTAAGTACGAGCATCAGATCCCAGGAGGCCTACTTCAGCAGATACCATTCCTGAGTGGAAGTGGGAGCGCATCACTATGGACTTCGTGGTTGGGTTGCCTCGGACTGTGCGGAAGGTTGGCGTGGATTGGGTCATTGTGGATAGATTGACCAAATCGGCGCATTTCATTCCTGTGGCTACTACTTACCCTTCTGAGAGGCTAGCTCAGATCTACATTCAGGAGATAGTCCGGTTGCACGGCGTGCCCGTGTCCATTATATCAGATCGAGGTCCTTAGTTCACCTCGCTCTTCTGGAGAGCATTGCACAGTGAGATGGGCACTCAAATAGATCTCCACACAACATTTCACCCTTAGACTGATGGCCAGTCGGAGCATGCAGTTCAGATATTGGAGGACATGCTCAGGGCTTGTGTGATTAAATTTGGAGGTCAGTGGGACCAGTTCTTGCCTTTGGCTGAGTTTGTGTACAATAATAGTTATCAGTCCAGCATCGAGATGGCTCCATTTGAGGCTTTGTATGGTCGACAGTGTCGTTCTCCTATCGGGTGGTTTGACCCTAGCGAGGCTAAGTTATATGGCACGGATCTGGTGAGAGATGCTCTGGAGAGGGTGAAGTTAATTCAGGAGAGGCTCCGCACAACACAGTCCAGACAGAAGAGATACGCGGATCAGAGGGCGTGTGATGTAACATTTATGGAGGGAGATAAGGTTCTGCTGAAGGTTTCGCCGATGAAGGGAATTATGTGATTGGGGAAGAAGGGCAAGCTGAGCCCAAGGTTTATAGGTCCTTTCGAGGTATTAAGGCGAGTCAGAGAGGTTGCTTATGAGCTTGCTTTACCTCCCATTTTATCAGGTGTTCATCCGATCTTTCATGTATCCATGCTCCGGAGATATCACGCCGACTTCTCTCGCGTGGTTGATTTCAGCACTATTCAGCTGGATGAGAAGTTGGGCTACGAGTAGGAGCCAGTTGCTACTATTTATAGGTTGGACCGCCAGTTGAGATCCAAGAGAGTTTCTGCCATGAAGGTCCAGTGGAGGGGCCAACTAGTTGAGGAGGCGACTTGGGAGTCCGAGGACGACATGCGGAGCAGATATCCACATCTATTCAGCACTTTAGGTACGATTCTAGACCCGTTCGAGGACGAACATTTGTTTAAGAAGGGGAGAGTGTAACGACCCAACAGGTCGTTTTGCATATTAGGACCCCATTCCCCTAAATGAGACTTCCCATAGCGACGTCTTGTGATTTATGACTTGCGGGGACGGGTAGTTCGGGATTTGGAAGTGTTTAGAGTGCTATAGGAACACTTGGTTCCTTAAGATTGGCCTTTTTGGCCAAGTTTGACTTCGGTTAACATTTTGAGAAAACGACCTCAGAATCGAGTTCCAACGGTTCCAGTAAATTTGTATGATGATTTCGGACTTGAGCGTATGTACGGAACGGGTTTTCGATGACCCGGGAGCATTTCGGCGCCCAATATAGAAATAAGAATTTCCTTATGTTTGAAATTTGGTTTGGAACGTGATTTTATGTTATCGAGGTCCGAACGAAATTTCAAGACAAGGAATAGTTTCGTTATGTCATTTATGACTTGCCTGCAAAATTTGGTGTCTTTCTGAGTAGTATAAGTCGGTCCGACGCATTGTTACAGAAATCAAGAACTTGAAGTTCTTAAGTTATGATTCTATGGGTTTTGGGGTGTGATTTTGAGTCTTAGCATTGTTTTGAGTGTTCTGAAGGCTCGAGCGAGTCTGTATTATGATTCGCGACTTTTTGGTATAATTGGACGGGGGCTCGGGTGGGCCCAGGTGCCTCCGGGGCACAAAACGGGGCTAAAAACTAGCTGATGCAACTACTGGTGCACCTGATCTGGTGTGACCGCAGGTGCGGTTGCCTAGTCGTAGGTGCGGGACTGCTCCTGCGGTCCCAGTCTCGCAGGTGCGGGAACCAGTGGCCAGGCCATTTCTCGCAGGTGCGGAAAATGTTCCTCATGAGCGGAGCCGCAGATGGGGTCTCCTCTCCACAGGTGCGAGCCCAGCCTTCCACGTCCAGCTCCGCAGGTGCGAGCTTTTGCTCGCAGGCGCGAGACCGCAGGTGCGGTCCTTGAGCCACAGGTGCGGAATCACTGTAAGCTTAGGCAGTGTGTTTCTTTAAAACACGGGATTTTGCCCATTCCCTTCATTTCTCACCTCCATTAAAGGCTTGGGAGCTTGGAAAAGAGATTCCACGACCTAGCTACTGATAAGGTAAGTAAATTCTACTCTAACATTAGTTTCAAGCATGAATTACTAGCTAAATTAACTACTTAATTAAGGGAAAAGTCAAGAATTGGGTAGCAACCTAGGGCTTGTGAAGAATGGATGAATTACCCATGAAATCTAGTAAAAATCACATATTAACGATCCTTAGGACATGGGTGACTGTTTCCTTCGAGAATTTTCGGAATTCGAGCGTGGGGGCCCGGGGAGCGGATTTTAGGATTTCTTCAAGAATAGTGAATTGGCTAAATTCATAGGAGAATTTCATGTTTTGAATATCATTTGATATATTTACGTATCGATTGATTAGTTTTGAGTCCTCGAGAGGCAAATTTGGAGTTTCGAGCGCGTTCTTGGCCCGGGGAGTAGATTCGACACGAGGTGAGTCTCCTTTCTAACCTTGTAATAGGGAATTGTCCCCATAGGTGATTTGTATGCTATGTGTAATTTTTTGGGGTCTACGTACATACAAAGTGACGAGAGTCCATACGTGGCGGCAATTCTTGTTACGTCCGGTTAGTTAGGCCCACAACATGCCTTACATTCATACTATATGTTATGAATCCCAATTATATATAGTATGTTTCCTTGAGATTTATGAAAGTTGATAATTTGGAAGAAAATGATTATGGAAAAGAAATGTTAAGATTATTGTGTGTGCATGTGACCGCTTCGCAATTTACATTCCGTGAGCGGAGTGTGATTTCCCCCACTCTCAAGGGAGCGGGTCGTATGCCACAACGGATTGAAAGGTGCACTTATGGTTCGGGCCGTTCTACCCTCGGCAGTGCATAGATGAGATTGTACTATGGTAAGAATGCACTTATGGTTCGGGCCGTTTGATCCTCGACAGTGCATATATATTATCCTTATTACTCCGGCCGGTTGTCTTATTCTTGTGTGCGCATGACTATTTGGTATTGTTTCGTGGATATTGACTTGACAGATATTTGGGTGAAAAGAAAGTGGAAATTGTTATTTACCTTCAGTATTTACTTGGATTCCTGTGCTTTATACGTATTTGTTATTCACTGTCTTACATGCCTACCGTTTTCATTATACTCTATTATACTGTTGGACCTTAGTAAGTGTCAAGTCGACCTCTCATCACTACTTCTTCGAGATAAGACGGGATACTCACTGGGTACATATTTATTTATGTACTCATGCTACGCTTTTGTACTTAATTGTACAGTTTCTGAGGCTGGTGCATCTGGTTATCATACCGGAGATAGATTCTGATATAGTGGCACGGTGAGCTGCTTCTCCTGACGATCCTCAGCAGCACCATGGAGTTTCTTTTGCTTAATTTCCCGTCTATTTATTTCAGACAGTGGGAATTGTATATTTATATCTTTTGTATATCCAGTTAGTATGCCCGTGGTACTCGTGACACTAGTTCCTGGCATACACGTGGTAGTTATCATGGATTATAGGCTATATATTTTTTTTTCTCACGCCTCTTTTTGACTACTTTCGGATTAAAATCGATTAATTATCTGTTCAATATTGTGTTTCAAACCTTATAACTTGGTATATGATGAAATATTTAATCAAATAAGAAGTAACCCTTAGTTAGATAAGTGTTGGCTTGCCTGACCCCGCTGTTGGGCGCCATCACGACCTGAGCTAGGATTTGGGTCGTGACATATCAACGGGACTAAGAGTATATATTTGAGTGAATGAGCCTGAATTATCTCGGAGTACACTTCCACAAAAGTTGGTTTGTTTATAAATCTATTTTTAAGCTAAGGATTAAAACTAACAAATAGTTTTTGTTTGTTTCTCAAATTATAAAAAGGGCATAGTGCTATGACATTCGCCTAAGTGTTCGCTTAATAGATCGTAAGCCTTAAAGCTTGTGTTCTTGGTCGGGGTAGATTATAGCTGATCACGCCAAACTATATAAAAAGGACTAAGCAGTCGTCGCATATATCTTACGATTAACAAGTATGGAGTCGAATCCCACAGGGAATTAGCCGATTAAGCACAACTACTAAACTCGCACAAATTCACGCAATATATATTCAAAAATATTTAAATAACAAATTGGATGTTTACTAACTAAATACCACGTAACAAAAATGCAGTTAATATCTAACTACGAACAGGTTGTAGACAAGAATTAGAATGGTCTAAGGTTTTGATTTCCCCTATTGTCGGAATCCTTTCCGCTACGTTTTCTATAAATTTGCCTAAGTTTTTTCTACCGAACGCGATCTCTTTGAGTGTCATAGTTTTCTCCCGAGTAACTACCACAATTCACTAGACATATTCTTCCGAATTACGCTAGGTGGCACTAAGTTACGGCTCACTCGTATCGCACCAAGGTTTCGTTATTCCTAATCCCACCTTTAAACCGTCTGTATTGATCCCTCATATACGCTAGGAGTGATGTTGTTCAACAACTACCTAAATATGTACTCTCTTCGTAGTAATACACACTAAATAGGTACAGTCGATTGAGAGCTCTTCAACTGACCACAATATACACGTAGTTGAACAAATAGAGAAAAACTGCAACAAATCTATATTAACGTAACAAGAAAATCATCCTCCATAAGTTCTATCAAAACCCTAGATTAGAATTTTAGCTACTCATACTCATACTAACAATATCCCAAATATTTTGAAAAAATAAATTACAAAGTAAAGATGAAGAAATGTAGAAATCGATGATTCTATCCCCCAACGGTTGTTCAACGAGCTATTCTTGCCTCTGGTCGCAAAAATCCATCAAAAATGGTGTTTAATGTCTATTTATATGTGTAGGAGAAGACCTAAACGACATAGTCCAAGTCCTAGTCACACCAGGACACGAAATAAGCCTTCAAAACCGAGATCGGGTTCGCCTTGGATCGTGCCTTGCGAGGTCAAACGCGAGATACATCTCTCCCTAGCTCGTGCAACACTAGTGATAGTTTATATGAGTCCACCAGCTGTAAAGAGACCTAGTCCTTTACCAGTTCCCTCATAGTTATCTATAGAGACAAATGTCAAGGGATAAGGTCCCTAAACTGTTTCTAGTGAGTCCAAGCGTACACTGCCCAGATTTCTTGAGTTCATACTGAATAGTTATACTGGATACACATCAGGTCCTTTATCTGGTTCTTTACAGAAAGTTTGTTAGATCATCAAAACATAAGAGTAACCCATCAACCAGCCTCCACGTGAGCTCAACCACTCCTTATCCCTCGCGTCCCCTACTCCCACGCGAGCTCAAAGGCTTGCCTCGCCAGCTCTAACGCGAGCTCAATAGCTGGCTTCGCCAGCTTCTTCATTTTTCTGCTGCTCTATCTTTCTTTCTTCTTTCCAATTGTTTTAGAGCACGTTTTATACTTTAAATATACATTTTGCTCTAATTTCATCTCCAATGTACCTACGCATAAAATAGACTCCATTACGCGCAATTAAAGTATAGTTGAGCCTTAAAACACCTAAAAATGCAAGGTAAATAATGTACTAAAATATGGGATTATAGCCACCCATCAATACCCCACACTTAAATGTTGCTCGTCCTCGCGCAATCAATATACGCTTTATAGAACCAGCCTTTTTAAGCAATTCTCTTAACTTATCACACCAAGAATCTTTAAAATAGACTAAGCACAAAAGTGTAACATACTTGCCTCAAGATTTGACTCACAAATACCACTCAAATTCACAATTCACTTACTTACTCTAATATGAAGGTCAATGACATTACCTTTCCGTTATGAGTCACGTGCCCTCACCCAACAAAGAGCTTCGTTCTACACACAATAAATTTTAAAAACGTAGGAACTCAAGATAGGAAAAATTCACTCATTCTCATAAATAACATTCATATGCTACAAATGATGCACCATAGGCTTGCTCGCAGTGTAATACTCTACTAATTGAGCTCATTTAGTATAGGATCAAGTAGAACTCTAATAAAAACGCCTCGAGGAAATGGTGTGGGGCAAAAGTCTCAAGAGGAGTACGGCTCGGGCGTTTTGAGGCGCACGCCCCGGGCGTTTGAGGCGCATTTTTGTAGTGAGCCGTAAGCCCTAGAGACTTTTTCATATTAAAATAAAATTTGTTGAAGAAGTCTTGCATACAATACCCAAATTCTCGAAAGTCATCTTATAATTTCTCAAAAGTTTTTAAAAAGAACTGAAATGTATCAAATTTAGAAGTCCAGATCTTTTTATTGATTAAATACCTAATTTATGGTCTTTCTCAATTCTTTATCTTGTTCGCTAGTCTCCTAATATCTCCCAAAACAACGAATATTCAATTTTTTTTTTTACAAATACAAAGAGAACTACATTCTCCTTCATACCAACAAGTTCAAATTTCAAATTGCAGGTTAGTCATCCTATTTGTTCCTCAATGTAGAAAATTATATTTTTTCGACTCAAGTTGCTTGTGCTTGTAGGTAGCGTATAATAAATTTTTTTGACTACTTTTTCGTGGGGATGGAGCGCGCGCGCACACACACACACACACACACACACACACACACACACACACACACA
>ML402327.1:5778-16919 GCA_005239525.1 Nicotiana knightiana | reverse complement strand
AATATTGTTAAACATTTGATATGATGATAACTGAATGGTATTTTTTGTTTTGTATTTTATTATAATTATATTACAGATATGGCATCTAAGGGGAAGGAAAAGATGAAATCTAAGAAGAAAATACTATTTGTTCCAACTTCTTCAACTATGCCAAATATAAGTCATCCTCTTCCTCATCCTCCTAAGCCGACTTCATTGTCATCTACCATGTTCACTACCCCCCTCCATCTAATAATTCAGTTCAGTATTAGTCTATGTCTGCTAAAGACAGTCAAAGTAATATCGTTTTTAACTTTGTACCCACACCTTCTATACCATCATCTTCACCGGGCTTTCATAGTAGTTAGCATGGTGGCTTACTAGTTGTTGTACCCCCGAGCTTTTATGGTAGTAAGCATACTGGCTCACTAGTTGTTGCACCTCCGAGCTTTCATGGTAGTCAGCATACTGGCACACTAGTTGCTGCACCCCCGAGCTTTCATGGTAGTCAGCATACTGGCACACCAGTTGCTGCACCCCCGAGCTTTCATGGTAGTCAGCATACTGGCTCATCAACTGCTGCATCCCCGGCCTTTCATGGTAGTCAGCATGATGGTTCGTCTTTTGTTGCTCCATCATCTTCTAGTCCATCATCATCATCCATTCCCAGCAAATCTAGGTTGGATATTGGAGTCTCTCACCCAGCTACATCTAGTGTTGCTTCTGCACAATCAAGGAGACACATGCAGAATCTTGGAGGGGATGTACAATTTGATAGTGATAATTGATTGATAATCATCCCCTACAAGAATGGGTAAGAAGGTTCTTATACTAATATTCATGTTTTGAATGTACTTTTAGATATGTTAACATCAAAGAAAATTTATTTGCAACTAAAACTTTTGAACTTTTAAGATGTATATTAATTATATATATGTTAACTTTAATGCAGGTTCTTGCCATCCTTTCAGACAACACGTTTGATTACAAATTCTATGAAGCCATTTTATCATGAGCCGTGGACTTCTTGGAAAAAGATACCGTACATCATCAGAGAGCAAATGTGCAATCAATTTAAGGTAAAAATTAATTATATTTATTTAATAATTATAGTCTTCATCTAATGTTAATTTTTTATATTGCAGACACTGTGTACATGGCATCCTCAGCATCAAAATGCAATAAATATTATTTTCGAGAAGAAAGTTGGTATAAGGATTAAAGATACTTTGTTTGCTGCTCGGACTGCCGGTGAAATGTCGGTCTGGTTAAGAAAAGATGTTTGGGATAAACTTCTTGAGATGTGGAATAACCCAGAATGGAAGGCAAAGAGTGAACAAGCAAAAGCGAACCGTGCCTCTAATAAAGGTGGCTCGTTGCACACAGGAGGTTCGATTACTTTTGAGGCCCATAGACTAAGAATGGTAATTACTTATAAAAATTTTCTTAGTATTACATATAGATTTTACGTTTGTAATATCTAACTCATACTTTTTCTTATGAAGGAAAAGGAAAGAGGGCGAGATATGAGTGATGCAGAGGTCTTTGAGGAGTTGCATAAGAAAAAGATGAAGATGGTACAAGAGGAGACTGGGTGGAACGCGTGCTTCAGACACACATGTAAAATTCTAACTTCATAGTTATATATGGTTTATTAATATTAGTTTGTTTACATGATAAGCAACAATATAGGATATTGCTAAAAAAAGCAGCTTACCGACAAACAAACGATGAAAGACAGCAAAGATTAGAAAGATCATAAGCTAATGTAAAATCGAAAGAAGATCATAGACTTGCATGAAGTACATATAGCAAAAGGAAAAAGGTTGTGAAAGTTATAGATCAAAATCCTGATTCAGTGACTTGAGAGAAGCTATTGTTTTTCACTTGGTTTCTTTACAAGAAACCCTATATAACTTGGCTCTTTCTTGGAGCCTATGGGTTTATAGCTTTAAGATGGTGGATCCTACATGTTTGGAGAAGCATAATATTTGAGAGTCTTGTCACTTCGTTCAAAATTCTCACACGACATATAATATCTGATTTTACAGTACCTCTGATGTTTTTTGACTAATGATAAGATCTTCCATCTATTCACATTAACAAATTGCAGTTTAAATGGTCAGTATATCAACAAGAAAGTATGAATATGGATCCATGTAAAATATGTAATGAATGTTAATGGGGTCTAGAAATTGGCTGCAGATAAAGAAGTGGCTCCAAAGAAAACTCAGAAAAACAAAAATAAAATTCCACCACTCATTCAAGAGAGCCCCAGATGGAGGGGTTTTTTAGATATTTTCCACTAAGACAGTTTCCAGGAAAAAGGCAAAAGGCCTATATTTTAGCTATATTATTCGTGTTTTTTTTATGTGAGAAAGTTTAGGAATTTTCTAAAGATCATAGCTATCCAACAGGTGAAGTTTTGTGTTAATTTTAATTGGTATGATTTATGTTGTCCTTGATTCAATGTATAATAATATGAGGACCAAGAACTTAGTATGGGTATGTGTTTAAAAATATGGTAACTGCATTATATAAAGTGCAGTGATCAAATAGCTCTTATAGGTAATTCATTTCTGCTTTGATTGTTATAATAAGAGATTGTGTGTGCGTTCCTAGCATCTACTTTGGATTGTGTGTGGATATCTTAGGCTACAGTATGGTCTGCAATTCATTTGCTACTTCTAAGAAGTTTACTGGAGAAAATAGAGGATAAAGAAAATTTACAGGTATCATTGATGATGGAAATAATGCCTAATTAGCAATATTTGAATATATATATGAATACTCCGAGTCTCCAAGAACAATTGTTCGGGATGCACAGGATCATGTAACATTTAGTAGGATATCGTCAAAATATAGAATATTGATTGATTTATCAATATTAGTTTGCTTACATGATAATTATGTTTTTCATTTCAGGAAGATTATCATAAAAGGTTGGAAGAATGGCTACAAACGCAGGCCTCCTTCAACTCAACCAACACCTGATAATATGGCTTCATTATGGATACAGGCAGCGCGCAGAGTAAACAAAGGCAGAATCTACGGACTAGGAGTATGTCGACCTACAAGTCTTCCAAACCCACTCTTAGCCAATTCTTCTCCTCAAAATCAAGAACAGACGGAAGATATAGATTCGTGAATTGAAGCAACGATTGGACTCCCAAAACGGAACAATTGCCAAGATGCATAAATTCATGAGTAAACATGGGCATGATTTATCTGATGATAAACAAACTGAATCTGATGTGTAGTAGTTTAGTTGTGATGTTTTAGTTGATTCGTAAACTTGATTGTGAGAAACAACTTTATGTATTGCTTTTAAACTTGAATGTGGGCTACTATTTGGATGTTTTTATTCCCAAATTGTTAGGTTTAATGATTAGTATTGTTGGTATTAATGTATGGTTGGTTTAGATTGTTGATAATGTATGTTGGTTGCTATTTTTTATTTGTACTAGTTTTACAGGTGGTGTAGCTCGAAAGTGGGTAGAGTTCTACCCAGTTTTACACAAAATTCCGTCGCAAACAGTCGGAAAACTATCCAAATTTAACCATAAATTCACAATTTTCCGACCAACTTGGTCGGAAATGTTTTTAGAAAAATTTAATATTCAACCAGTTTCGACGAATTCCGTCGGAAAATAAATAAAATTTAATTTTTAATTATTAATTTCCGACTGATTTGATCGGAAATGTTAAAAACAAAAATATATATTCACAAATTTTCGACGGATTCCGTCGGAAATTAAATAAAATTTAGTTTTTAATTATCAGTTTCCGACAGATTCGGTCGGAAATGATTTTTAAAATAATTAAATTTTATTTAGTTTCCGACGGAATCCGTCGGAAAGTAAATAAAATTTAATTTTTAATTGTTAATTTTATTTGTTTGACCTTTTAAAATTTCTGATCGAATTTGTCGGAAATCACCATTCGGTCGAAAATCGTTTTCCGACCGACCAATTTCGGTCGGAAAACAGTCAGAAATACGTGATTTCCGACTGTTTTCGCCATCGGAAATCTGCCGTTTTCCAGTAGTGTATATTATTTAATAAAATATTAAAAATTAAATACTGATGGGGCTTACGCCACGTGACTAGCTGAGACATATATAAAATGTCTCGACTTACGCCCACGCTTTTTAAAACATTGATCTCAACAATGAAAACTGAAAGACATTATTAAGAAAAGGCATATCATGCTTAACAGATACTCACATTAGTATATGCATGACCTCGATCGGCATCTTCACCAAACAGTTGAGACTAAACTTCTTGTTTCTTTTCAAGAATATACCCGGAAATGTTAACCACCTAGAGGGAAACAATCAACCCAATGAAAAAACAACAACAACAACCCAGTATAATCCCACGTGTGGGGTCTGGGGAGGGTAATGTGACCTTACCCCTATCCCGAAGGATAGAGAAGATATTTTCGAAAGACCCTCGGCACAAAGAACCCAATGAAAAATAAGCACATTAAGGATTACAACAAGTCATAAAGCAATCATCTTTTGGCTCTTCATTTGTTTACATTAGAGCGGTTTACTAGGACAATTGAGATTCTTGTTATACTCTTCCACTATAGACTTAACTCATATGTACACACTAATAATGTAAACGCTATCGGCATGTATTTTAACCTATTGTATCAAGTAATCTATACTTGTGTGCAGAACCTTTTATACTGAAGATATGTAGAAATTAAACTCAATATCTATGGAGCAAATTGTATAGCCTGATAACATGCAAAATCATTGCATACAGTAGCGTAGCCACAGTTTTCATTAAGGGGAGTCAAAATATAAAGAAATAAACTCACCAAGTTAAGGGGTGTCATTATATAATATATATACATATTTTAAAAAAACTTATCGAACTAAACAGTGTAATTTTTCGATTAAGGGGTGTCGGTTGACGCCACTTGGGTGCATGTGGTTCCACCACTGATTGCATAGCTTAATCACTAAATTTTCTGACGCACCACTGCCTTTTCAATTTATTAATTTCTTACCTTGTACACTTTCTGTTGCCACAATGGGTAAAGAAGCAAATGAGTATAATGGGCAAGAATAACTTAGCTCATACTTTGCAAAAACTCAAATGTCTCGCGATGAAGGGCTAATTCTAAATCTAATGCTTTTCGTATTGTTTCTCGAACACGTAAGCTTTAAATTAAGAATTACCCCTTAGTCAGGAGACATTTGAGTTCTTGCAAACTGTGAGCTAAGTTGTTCTTCGCCATTATTGCTTGGATAAATAACTAAAATAACAACATTCCCTCTCTTTTTCCTTGTAGGTGAGGGTGTTGCTGTCATCACAAATATTAGAAACGAAAATTACAAAAAAAATTTATTGAGATACTCACACTGGTATCTGCACAATCTTTATTAGAATCTCCATCAAATAGTTCAGCTTCAACTTCTTGTTTGAGTTTAAGAATATTGTCCCTCAGTTCCAGCAGCTGATCTCCAGTCTATATTGATAAAATTAGTTTTAAAATTCAATCTCAATAGGTAAAAAGAAAAAGAAAAATACACGTTACAAGCATCAAGAAGACATACATATTTAAGAAAACATCCAAATAAAGAGAGTTGGTCATCAAAAAGATAGTTGAAGATGAAATGTGAAAGCAAGAATGCTGTAATTAAGATTAAGAATTTGACAGCTGATCTTAATAGACTCCACAATAGTTTATTCAATAGCAACAAGGGAAGGTTTTGCTTCTGCCTAGAATTCTTAAACAGCAAGTAGCAAATTCACCTGGAAAAATGAAAAGGCAACAAGTCTCGTTCTTTTCCCATTTTCATATTTAATGTGTATATGCTTCTACTAATTGATCGAGAAATGAAAAGGCAGAATCAGTTGTTTTGTGCTTTCTGCCTTATGTTCTCCATTATTAGTTACATTTGGTTCAGTCATGGCTTTTGCTTAACATCAAACACCTTTTGTTCGTAATTGATGGGTAAAACCGTTAGTGTAATTATATACACAATTTGCAAACAAAATTACACATCACCTTTGTTATATGTTAAATAATATAAGGACAAAAGTGTCATTGTCTATAAGTAGTTAAGTTGTTAAGTAAGTAGTTATGAAAAGGAAAGAATTAGTGATAAGGAAAGAATTAGAGTTTAATTAGGAATGTGTAATATTTTCCTTATTAGAGTTTAGGTCTTGGTCTCCTATTAGGTTTAGGTTTTCTCTTATTTCTCTAACTTCTTTGTCTATAAATACTTGTGGAATTAATGAGAAGAGCAAGAGTTTTTCCTCCAATATTGTTCTTTGTCTTCCGCATCAAATCTTACACATCACCTAGTGGTTAAGAGTATATTGGATGTTCTTTTTTATATTTTTGAAGAACTTATTAAAAGAAGGCAGGTAATTATATTACAATAAAAGATGGCGTGTCTATTTATATCTCTAAAATTAAAATTTCACATCGAATAAGTGAAAGCTAAGGAAAGAAAAGCGAAGGGACAAAGGGATGAGGGAGGGAAAAGGGGGAAGAATTATCATGAAAATGCATAAGAAAACCACGTGAAATACTGACAATATGCGGTGCTCTTTTACGAGTACATTATTTACATTTTTAGGTGGCTCATTATGACGTTGTTCTTCATCCCCTTGACACGTGAGTCGAATCTATTTGGTCAATCCTTATTCCTACATGGCTATCCACGTCATATATTCTTGACTATTTAATTATCTTGTTTTCTATTGTATTAGCAATGTCTAACATGTTACTTACTTTGGTTTCATATTCCAGAGTTATTTATGTGTAATTTATCTTTTGAAAGATTTGACTTAAATAGAAATGTAATCAGCAACAAATTAAAGTCATTCGAAACCCAATTTTCCGGCTAATCCATTTTATTGATAAACACGATTCTAACAACTCGCGCCCCTAGGTGTTCTCTATCCAGGAGTTCTCTATCTACCTATCTGTATCGATCTCGGGTACAAATACATTTTTGATCAAAGTCAGTTTATACTTTTTGTGGGAGTATGGCATGAGTTACTTCAGCGCCATAGCGCCTGGTATTCAGGGGCGTATGTAGCCCTATAACATCGAGTTCAATTGAACTCATAATTTTTGATGTAGTGTATAAATTTATATTCAAAAAATTACTAAAATCGTAATAAATTATATATATGAATCCATAACTTTAAGGATATAATGAGTTCAATAGTAAAAACCGTAAAGCTTGAACTCATAAAATTTAAATTCTGAATTCGCATGTTAATATTCGAACATTGGCTCGGTGTATTTTCTGTACTCCTTTTTACCCTAAAAAAGCAGGGACATCTTATATTCTTAAACTGATAACTAGTGTATCAGACATCTTAATTGCATTGCTGATTAGAAATATATGTTCTAACATTTTATCACGTAAGATTGAAGGATTTAGTCGCACACGTGAAATATAACCACCACATACTTCTTTTATTTTTCTCTAAAAGGTAAAATCACTAAAAGTTGTGTGGAAAGGATTAAAAAGAATGTGGATCTAAACTATAATGAGAAAAACCAAAGGTTTCATGCTAAATCATTTGAACAAATAAGAAATGTGTTGGAGATCAGAGGTAAACGAACATCTTATATGAGAAGGCCAGAGAGCGATAATAAACTAACTAGTGTGCAAACCAACCCACTTGATAGATAACTAATAATTTTCAAATTTTATTTCCAACATAATAATGATACATAAGTAATAATACTATAACATTGCTTAGTTAGGCATTATTAATTCTATAACCTACTTCATGTACTACAGTAAATTTAGATGGTTGACATTAGTTCCTTGCTTCTTCTTCTTCAGCATCTTTTACATCTTGGGACATTATTATGTTTATTATATTTTATCCTAACTTTTAATTTTATTTTATTTTTATTTTTGGGAAGAATTTTATTATATTTTAACCTTTATGGTCTTTTTAATTCATGGGGACTTTCTTGGAAAATGGACTTAAAATCAAACTCTCTATTCTCAGCATGCAGTCATATATGTGATAGTAATGGACCATTAATTTTTTGTAACGGCCGATTAATTCTGAATCGTTATAAGGAACTATCGATAGCAACCAAAACTTAAAAAAAAAATTAATTTCGCAACAAAGTTTTATCTTTTAAAAATGGTTACAAAGTTCCATTCTAGTGTATCAGCGCCGACATTCGCCAAAGAAAAAGGAAAAGAAAAAGAGAATAAGAAAGAAATTAAAAAAGAAGTTTTAATTATCACGCATGATGCATCCAAAGCTAGCATATTTTATGTTTATACTCTTTATCATTTTGGTGATTTTTTAGTGGACTTTATACTTTAATATTCTGTTACTGAATATGATTTTTTTAAACAAGCTATTCAAATAGTTTATAGATTCAGTAATCTACGTATTTTGAACATCAATCAGTAGAATGCTAGCTACACTAGTTCAAAATAAGGAATTACAATAAAAAATTCATAGTATGCACCCTCAAGATTCTATCTCCAGCTGCCTGCTACCAATCAACTGCGCCATTAAGATAATGATAAGATCGTCGCGTCTTTTATTTTGTCCGGTTGATGATTTATTTAGAGAGAACGAGACACGGGTGGCGTGAAAGAAAATTGCCACATCTAAATATAATATAATGCTTGTTGGTATTATTTAAATTTAATAATGCAAATTTAAAGATTTTTCTGTGGTCCCTTTTTTTTATTTACTTCTTTGTCTTTTGGGAAAGACTAAGTGTTCCTCGTTAGTTGTGAAAAGTCATTTCCTTCTCTTTATATTGAATTGAGTTTTGTAACGTTTGTAACAGCTATAATTTAATTTGTTGTAACTCCTACTTGAATTTTGTAACAGCTTTTTTATTTTCATAATCCCCAATTAAATTTGTTGTAACTCCTATCTATATTAGGAGCTATTTTGTGAAGTTTTCATACACAGAACACACACATTCATCTCTCTTCTTCTTCAACCGATTTCTGGGCAATTGTTTTGTAAATTCTAAATTTCCAGCCACGAGTGCACGTGTTTGGAGGTGCTGTGAAACCTTGGGGAGCGACCGGTCTTAACGATTTGCACCCACTCGAGCTGAAATCACTTTCAAGGCAGTGGCTTGCCACGACATAGTATTTTTGATAATCTTTTCTTGTTTTCTTCTTGTTCTTAATCAATATTATCTACTCATTTTTCCTACAATTTGAAAACAAATTTACAAATAATATTGACTAATGGCTACCACTTTGAACAAAACACATCCTGATATGTCAAAGCTTGAGCCTATAGATGGAAACAATTATAAGTGTTGGTCCTAGAAACTTTTAATTTTCTTTGAACAATTAGAAGTTAATTACGTTTTGTGTAATAAACCACCTACTGATGTTGTTGCTGATAGTTCTAATGTTGCTACTACTGTTGTTGTTGATGATGCTACTAAGAAGAAATTTGAAAAAAATAATAAAATAGTTAGAGGGCATCGATTTAACCATATGACTAACCCTCTCTTTGATTTGTTTATAAATTATAAATCTGCTAAAGTCATATGGAACAGTTTGGAGAAGAAATATGGTGCAGACGACGCGGGAAAAAAGTATATGTGGTTGGAAAGTGGATCAAATTTAAGATAGTTGATGATAAGCCAATTATGGAGCAGGTTCACGAGTATGAGAACTTGACTGGTGATGTTTTGAACGAAGGCATGGAGATGTGTGAGATTCTTCAGGCTAATGTTCTGTTTGAAAAGTTTTCACCTTTCTGGAGTGATTACAGGATTCAACTTAAACACAAGAAGAAAAACTTAACTCTTCAAGAACTGATCAGTCACATAAGGACTGAGGAAGCAAACCGTCTCAAAGATGAGGAGTCTGAATGGCTTAAGAATAAGATGAAACCTCTCTCTCTTAATTCTTCTAAAGCTAAAATCTTCTAGTACTAATGTGAAAGACAGGTTTAAAGAAAAATAAAAGAAAGGACATGCGAAGAAGCAAAATTACTTCAATAAGCCGAAGGGTCATATTCAAAATTCAAAAGGACCTTGTTATGTTTGCAGCAAAATTGGTCACAAGGCTTTTCAGTGCAACCAAAGACAAGGACAAAGTTCAAAAAATGGAGGAAAAGCTCCAGTCCAAGCTAACCTTACTGAGGGTGGTGATGTCATTGTTGTTGTGGTCGTTAAGATAGTGGCTAACAAGACTGACTGGATACTGGACACTGGCGTTTCAAGGCACTTTTACGCCAACAAGGAGTTGTTTCATGACTTTGAGGAATCTGTTGATGGCGAGTGTGTCTACATGGGTAACTCCACTACAGTTGGAGTTATGGGTAAAGAAAAAATTCTCCTTATGTTAAATTCTGGAAAAACCTTAGTTGTGAAAAATGTTCTGTATGTACCCTTCCTTCGTATAAACTTTGTTTTTGATGCGTTTCTCAACAAAGCAGGTCTTAAACTTGTTTTTGAATTTGATAAAGTAGTTATTTCTCGTGGGGTACACTTTGTTCGGAAGGGTTATCTTAGTGGGGCTTTATTTGTATTGAACATCGCTCAAGAGATTAATAATAATACTAGTACTTTCAATTATGCTTATATTGTTGAGTCTACTGATTTGTGGTATGATAGACTAAGTCATGTTAATTTTGCTTCTATTAAAAGACTTAGAAAAATAAAATTAATTCCTGCAGTTAATGTTGATAATGTTTCTAAGTTTCATGCTTGTGTAGAAGCAAAACATACCAAAAAGCCTTTTAAGAGTATAACTAGTAGAAAGACAGAATTGCTTGAACTAGTGAACTAAGACTTAGCAGATTTCAAGAACACTGTTAGTAAGGGTGAAAATAAATACTATATCACCTTTGTATATGACTTTTCTAGATACACTAAGGTATATCTTCTTAAGTCAAAAGATGAGGCTGAAAGCATGTTTTTGAAATACAAGGCAGAAGTAGATTCCGAAAAATCAAGAGACTTAGGTCTGATAGGGGTGGTGAATATAGTAATAATACTCTAGAAGAATTTTGTGAGAAAAATGGTATTATACGTGAGGTTAGTGCTCCCTATACTCCCCAATAAAATGGTGCAGTCGAACAGAAAAATAGAAGCCTTAAGGAAATGATGAATTCTATGATTTTAAGTTCGGGTTTATCTGATAATATGTGTGTGTGGGGGGGGGG
>ML402326.1:88770-167323 GCA_005239525.1 Nicotiana knightiana | reverse complement strand
CTCTGCTGTCGATATGTTGATCGCGAGGCTAAGTGTCGTATCAGTTTCAGTTTGGGGTATCCGGGTGAATCAGTTATATCCTGCAGAGGCGGAGTTTGAGAATGATGCGAGTAATGGAAATTTGGAAAAAGTGTAGGCGAATCCCGGAATGATTAGGGTGGCATAGGCTATTACCTGAGGATTTGCATGTTTTGTGATTATGAGAATTCACTCGTGTATCTTTATGGTTCTGTTAAATTGAGTTAAGTAAAAAGGTTTCTGTGTGATAAAGTATTCGCCATGATAGTGGTTCAGAAGTCATGATGGAATTCTTGTGCTATGCATAGTGGAATGCTAGGTGTAGTGAATGGTATAAAATTTGGAATCAAGTATCAAGGTTGAGAATTGGTGTTGACAAGGATGTTACGAGCTCGAATGAGCAAGAAAAGGGACTTGGATGTTTAGAGTTAGCTGGTATTGTCTTCAGCAACACCTAAGATCGGTGGTTGTGTAAGAGGCTTTGCGTTCTGGTTGCAGATTTCTTGGTTGGCTTTATAGCAATTGTGTGGTCGGTGGTATGGATGTGCAGACTTTTTATCTAGTGCATGAGGTCGTGGAAATGTATTCCACGGGAGGATTTTATAGGGGTGACATGTAGTCACTTAGTTGATTGAAGATTCAGACCAAGTATAAAAAAGTATAATGTTTTTTATTTGAGAGTTTATGCCTGGAGGGCGCTCGATTCATTTGGTTGCGGATGTAGGGGTTTTGCTCCGGCTATGATGGTTGTTCTTGTGTTTTATGAGAAAAAAAGTGGGTCATTATGGACCCAGGTAAGGCTATCAACCTAGTTCGGGGCGAGCATGATCGTCTTGAAGGTTGTGAATGGATTTAAATATGATTATGGGCTCCATATGAGTCAGATGTGTTCATTTGAGTATAGCACTTCTCATGGAGGGGTATTTGAACATAATGTGTTGTTCCTTCTTCGCTCATTTCAGGTAATATTCTGTTGTGCAGTGTAAGTTGTGAAGACGGCTTGATAATTTCTTATGTGTTGAGGTTCCGCGTAGTGATTACGATGTGTGAGCAGGATGGATCTTGAGATTCAGAGTGTGTATAGCGCACCTCAGTTGTCTTTGAGTTTTGTAGCGTATGGCTCTATCCGTCTCCCCAGGATGGTATTATGCACTTAGCGTGCTTGTGACCGATATTTGGTATTTTGTAAAAACGAGCAATTTAGCTCGGTGTGTATCTCCTTATGTGAATTTTATGGTTGGATCGGGTTGCACGCCGCCACGAGTATGTTATTTGGATCGGGTTGCATGTCGCAACAGTGTGATGTTGAGTACGATTCCCCATATTTATTTACTTGTGTTTTACTTCCTATTTTCTGCAGAAAGTTCATATTAATTGCGTGAGTTGAGTAGTCCCTTCCTGAGTCATTTCTTTATGCATCGCGATCGAGTTGTGTCCTATTGGCATATTGTGGCATCATGTGAGGCTGTTGGTCATGTCTGTGGTGATTTGTTTCCTGAGCAGTTCATATTGGGTGAGACGAGGTTATTGGATCAGGCATCAGTGCGATATGATTGTGTGAAGTATATTAAAGAACAACTACCATTAGTTGGTTTATAATGATGTGGTGATTCTAGTAAGGAGGAGAGATTCAATGATTGGTTAACTTTGCAGTTGGTTACTAATTTCTACACATCTCCCCCGTCATGGTGGTATCGTAAGCGTTATAGCAGGACTTATCCATATGTGGCATGAAGTGCATTGGGAGCATAAGATTCGTGCAATTTTTGGCTACTAAGATCAGGGAACGTCATTATGGTTAGATGATGAATTATGCGGTGAGTGGTGCTAATTCACCGAAGGCATGCAATCATATTCTAGTACCTCGCGTAATGATTCATTCAGTGTTCATATATTGGAAACAGGCCTGCCAGAGAATTTCGGGTGTTGGAACTGGGTTCCGAATGGACAATAGAGGATATCTTCAGATTTGCTCGAGCAAATGTACTCAACTGGGTTGTGGTAGCACGGGCAGGTGCACGAGGTGTTAAACAGTGATTTCAGACAACTCCAGAGCATTTCTTACCACGTTCGAGGACGAACGTATGTTTAAGTGGGAGAGAATGTAACGACCCAACCGGTCGTTTTGAGATCTAACGCGTCGTTTGGTGGCTTGAGGTCATGAGCAGCTTCATTTAAGGTATTATGACTTGTATGCGTGGTCGGAATTGAATTTCGGGAAGTTCGGAGTGGAATTGGAAAGAAAGTTCTCATTTCGGAAGCCTTAAGTTGGAAGAATTGGCTAAGAAAGTATTTTTTAGTAAATGACCTCAAAATCAGGATTTGAAGGTTCTAGCAGGTTCATATGATGATTTCGGACATATGCATATGTTCGAAGCGGGTTTTGGATGAAACAGGAGCGTTTCGGCGCATATCGTGGAAGTTAGTATTTTGGAAGAAATTTCATAAGTCTGGGTTGAAGTGCATTTCAGTGTTATTGATGTCCGTTCCGAGTCTGGGAATAGCTCGTTATGGCGATTCTGGTGTTAGGAGCGCGATCGGAAGTGAATTCGGAGGTCCGTATGACATTTTGGAGTTATTTGGCTAAAGTTAGAAATTTGAAGTTTTAAGAAGTCCGACCGGAAGTGGAAAATTTGATATTGGAGTCGGATTCTGATTCCAGAAGTTGTAAATGTGGAAAGAGTTGTTATTTCCCATCGCTATGTGTTAATTATATATGATGTTCATGCTTAGTGTCACCCTTGATTTTATTAAAATTGACATCTAGCAAGTGTCAAATTTGACCTCTCGTCGGTACCTCTTTGAGGTTAGGCGAGATACTTACTGGGTACTCGTTGTTTTCGTACTCATACTACACTTGATGTGCATTTTTTTGCACATGTACATGTATATCCGGTGGCCCCGCTTGGCGTCGTGGCATGATTGATATGGGAACTTAGGTGAACTGCACCTCTCGAGACGACTCGTAGCCAGTAGAGTCTCCTTCAGAGTATTGAGTTGTATTTTCTTTACTGTCCTATTTGTATTCTAGACGGTTATTGTATTTCATTTGATTTTCTTAGAATGCACTTGTGACACCGGGTTTTGCGATGACTTTGGGATGTATTTGTCGATTGATTTATTTAAAACATCGTTGTTTACTTGGTAACTTCAATTGATTTTTGTATAATGAAATAAAAAGTAACGATTTTCAAAATACTAAAATAAGAATTTCAATTATCTATTGAGTGTTAGCTTGCCTGACGATGGTGTTCGGCGCCATCACTACCCTAGCTGATTTTGGGTAGTGACACCGAGGGGCTCGGGATGATTTCGAATAGCCATCAGAAGGATTTAAATTGGAAAATATAGCTGAAGGAGCTGCTGGTGCCAGGCTTCTGGTGTGGCCGCACCTGCTGAAGGGTAGCCGCAGGTGAGGGCCAGCATGCATTGCGCAAGAGATTGGGCGAGCTGGGAAGGAACCGCAGAATAGGAGGTTTGGGCCGCACCTGCGAGCCCGCAGATGCGGCAAGTGGAGCGCAAGTGCGGAATTGGGTCAGGCTGGAGAAAGTCGCAGGTGCGAGAGTTGGACCGCACCTGTGAAGCTGCAGGTGCGGGTGATTCACCGCGGGTGCGAAATTTGGGCTTTAAGTGACCTTCTGCAGGTGCGCACCTGGGACCGCAGGTGCGGATATAAGGCTGCAGATGCAGTTTCACTGGGCAGGAGGTATAAATACCTGCCTTCGTGAACTTTTGGCACTTTCATCAGATTTTTGCATGCGGGCTGAGGCTTTTGGGAGCTAATTGAAGAGGTTTTTCCGTGGAGGTAAGTTTCTTAGACCTAAAACTCGATTCAATTTTGATATTAGACGGACTAGGCTAGGGATTAGTGGAATTTAATGGCATAAATTGGGGGTTGAGGGCTTGAGAAATTGAGACTTATATTTAAAGAATTTAGTGTTCAGTAGTGGTCGGATTTTGATGCATTTTATAAGTATATAATCGGGAAAGGATAAGGATTCTTGTGATGCAATTTTTATAGAATTCTGAGACGTGGGCCCGAGGGATGAGTTTGGCCAATTTCGAGAATTGTGCCTAATTTTGATAATTTCTTAGTGGGCCTTGTTCCTTTAGCGTATATTGATGATATTAATTTGGTTTTGGTTAGATTCGGAGCCATCGGGAGCCGATTTGGGAGGCAAGAGCATCGCGGTTTAGTATTTGGGTTGGTTTGAGGTAAGTAATGACTGTAAATCTTGTCATGAGGGTATGAAACCCCAGACTTCGCATGTTCTCAGTATTTTGGAATGGCGCACATGCCGGATGACGAGTGTGTGGCGTGCACTGATTTTGGGATTTTGACTTGGTACTTCCCGTGGAAACTATTGAGTTGCGTACTTACTTTTAAATCATATGTTAAATCGTGTTTTTAAGACTATTGTTATATTTGGGCCGTAAGCCATGTTTGAGGCCTTGTGCCGCCTTGTTTATACCCCTTGGAGGATTTTACTGTTATTTCCTCACTGTGTTGACTTATGATTTACACTCAGTCATATTATGTTTAACTGATTTCGAAACTCAGCCTTATTTACACTATTTTGAGATATAAAATGATATTTTTGGGTCGAGTACCCCATTTTACTTATAACCCGAGTTTCTTTTTGAGAGTGTCTGACTGAGTGAGGCCGAGGGACTGATGGTGATGATATGATATGCCACGAGTTGGCTTGATATTAGAGCTTGGGCTGTAGGAGCCCTTTCGGAGTCTGTACACACCCCTATTGAGCGCAGGTACCTACTGAGTGCGAGTGCCGAGTGATGAGTGATTGGGAGGTATGAGTGATAGTGAGGTTTCCCGAGGGACTGATACTGAGTGATTTTGAAGCATGGTGAATGATTGATTCTGAGTGATGATTTGCCCGACGGGCGGTTTATGGTACATGTTTTGGCCCGAGTGGCTATTTATGATTTATTTCATTTTACATTAAACTCACTGGGTATTTTTCTGAAATTGTTTGAAATCACACTTTTCAAAGGATTTTTACTGAAGTTGGCTATTAAAGCATGTTGATTTAATGTATACACTGTTGGAAAGAAAGACTGTGCTTATTGTGAGTTGATGATTTGATCTTATGTTTTTCTTACTGCTTAGACTTGATTTATTTTCATTACTACTGAGTTGGCGTACTCACATTACTCCCTGCACCCTTGTGTGCAGATACAGGTGTTGGTACCTAGCTCTAGTTTTCTTCCTTCGTATGGAACCAGAGTTGGGACTTCGAGGTAGCTGTTCAGCGTCCACAACATCTCTTTTCGCATTTCTTGTTTTGTATTTAGTTCCTCGTTCCGTGTCTTGATGTATTATGACAATAGGGTTATTTTGTACTACTCATAGATGCTCATGACGGTTGACTCCAGGTTTTGGGGTAGTGTATAAACTGTTTTATTCATTTTGTTGCTTTTAACTGCTTAAGAGAAAGAAATTTTGTGAATGATCGGAATAGTTTTGGAAACTATGAAATATTATGTCAGTATGTAAATGTTGGCTAGCCTAGTTCCATGATAGACGCCATCACGGCCTGCTGAGGATTTGGGGCCGTGACAAGCATGTTATAGTATATGTTACTTTAATCATTATTTGTATTATAACAGAGTTAATGGATTACATTCATTCATCACTAAAAATGCATGACATAGATTAATCGATACAAGTCGAGACGTTTTGTTTTAACTATTAATAGATATACGTCAGACGTTTTGTTTTTAATATTCAACGATGCATCTGAGTAGGTTATAAGTCGATGAATCAATTTACACACATATATATTTGATGATAAATTATATATACCTATATCTATATCTATATATATATATATATATATATATATATATATATATATATATCACGCTTCGTTATACTACTTTAACTACATATATCGGATATTAGAATATATGTTAGTGTATTCATCCCTTGTATTACAAAAGTGTTAACGGATTACATTTCTATTATTTAGATAGTGAATATAAACGAGATTTTTAATTTTGACCAATGTTGACCTAATAACCTACCAACTTTGGTCGGTTATATAATCCAGAAATTAAATAATAGCGACCAACATTGGTCGCTAAATGCTTCCCCTGTATTAACCGACCAACTTTGATCGGTAATTTTAAATAAGATTTATTTATATTTTATAAAATAGTTTAAACAATAATATAATTATTAAAACTTTATAATTGGGTCCCACATTACCGACCAAAGTTGGTCGGCAATGTGAAAGTTTCTTTGAATAAGCAAGTCTGACCAGCTCGGTCAACGTGTTGACCAGTTTACCGACCAAATACCTACCAACCTTGGTAGATAATTTATTTAAAATAAATATAAAATATTTTTTCCCCTTTTCCGACCAACTTTGGTCGCTTTTTTTGACCGACCAACTTTGGTCGCAAAAGTTTGGTCGGTAAATACATGATTTCTAGTAGTGTTATAATAGTTTTATCTTGCTGAATTGCAATATCCTAACCTTTATCTTTTATTATAAACCTATAAATATTTATTGCTTTTATTTTACCATCTTTTCAACAACTTTGTATGTACCAATTTGATTCTCTCAAATAGTAACAAAGACAATATAAATCTGTAGCCTAGGTGGTAATCTCTGTGGGACAATATCTTAAACTTTACTATAATTTTACAGAGTACGAACAAAAAATCATATACTCCCAGAGCTCGTCAAATTTTTGCCGTCGTTGTCGGGGATTGGTAAGCATGTACTTCAGATTTATTGTCCTACTACTACTTTGAGATTTTCTTTCTACAGCTTCAAGTCTTATGTTTTCTAGTGTCTGACAAGTGCTAGGGAGCAATACCAAAAAAAACCAAAAGTAAAACAAAGGGATCCTGAAGCTCAATTCAGTCCGCTTACTTTTAAAATGAAATTCAACCAACCAAGTACACTGCTTGTTGAGTTGGTAAAAGAATAATGTCAAAAGGCCATCATATGTGATTTTTATGGAGGCAACTACCAAAGCTTTGGATGTCAAAAAAGTAACATATTCTCTTATGTAGATTCTAGGAGAATGAATAACCTTGAAGAGTTAATTAATAAAACCAGTCAAAGGTCCATTACATATGAATATTGTGTTGGAAGTCACCTTACTCATTCTTGCCAACTAGGTATGTCACGACCCCAAAACTACCCCGGCCGTGATGGTTCCTATCGCAATACTAGGACATCCAATTCATTACTCAAAACAAAAAGAACCTTTCGTTTATATCATTTCTAAACCGATAATTTATAAAGGTTTCATTTAAGCATTTTTAAACAGACTAAGATATGCCGAATAATAGATTAAATACAACCCAAAATCCCTGAGTCACTTCTCATGAGCATCTAAAGAAAATATACAAGTCTTGAAAATAAACTCTATAATAGTAAGAAGGAGAAAGTAAGGTTGCGGACGCGATGCAACTACCTCGCAGATCTCCGAGAAATCTCTGGAACAGGTAAATATCTCACTCCGCCCTAGCACCTAGATCTGCACACAAGGTGCAGGGAGTAATGTGAGTACGCCAACTCAGTAGTAATGAAAGTAAATAAGGTCTGAGCAGTAAGAAACACATAAAATCAGGTCATCAAATCACAAGAGGCACAGTCTTTCTATCCAACAGTATATACATTAAATCATCACGCTTAAAAGCCAATTTGAGTAAAATCAATTCAGAATATACTTGCCAACCGTTTCAATATAACTTTCAAGAAGTTTAGTGTAAAAATGATAAACAATCATAAAAAGCCTCTCGGGCAAAAACATATTTCATAAACCGCCCCTCGGGCATAACATCACTCATAATCACTCCCTCAGCATACCTCACTATCACTTGTAATCAGCCCCTCAGGAAACCTCACAACACCCCATGCCTCCCAATCACTCGTCACTTGGCACTCAGTAGGTACCTACGCTCACTGGGGGGTGTACAGACTCCAGAGGGGCTCCTACAACCCAAGCATTATATCGTTGCGGCGTGCAGCCCGACCCAATATCGCTACGGCGTGCAGCCGATCCATATATCTCGCTGCGGCGTGCATCCTGATCCAATATATCTCGTTGTAGCGTGTAGAACGACCCATATATATATATATATATATATATATATTGCTGCGGTGTGCACCCCGATCCATATATATTCCTCACAACACAGGCCCTCGGCCTCACTCTGTCAGAAACCTCTCAAGCTACTCGGGCTATCAGTAAAACAGGGTGCTCAGCCCAAAATATCATTTTTATGCATCAAATGGAGTAAATAATACTGAGTTACAAAAATTAGTAAAACATAGCATGACTAAGTAGGAATCATAAATCAACACAGTGAGGAAATACTAGTAAAAAGCCCCTAAGGTTCCAAACAACTTGGCACGTGGCCCAAATATGGAATTTAATCCAAAACATTGTAAATATCTCTAAAACATAAAATATCATATGATTTCTTAGTCAAATACGCCACTTAATAGTTGCTATGGGATGGATCGAGTCACAGTCACCCGACAGTGTATGCCACACGCTCGTCATCTAGCATGTGCGCCACTCCAAAATGGTGATACAAGGTGAAGTCCGGGGTTTTATACCCTGAAGACAAGATTTACAATCATTACTTACCTCAAACCGGATGAAAATCTACTCTGCGATGCCCTTGCCACTCGACTCGGCCTCAAATAGCCCTGAATCTATTCAAAATCAAATTTATACCATCAATATACGCTAAAGGAACAAAGCCCATGCGAAAATACTCAAATTACATCAAATATCCCGAAATTGGCCAAACCCAACCCCCGGGCCCACGTCTCGAAATTCGATAAAAATCGCAAAACTAGAATCCTTACACTCTCACGAGTCCATACATACCAAATATATCAAAATCCGACAAAAGACAACCCCTCAAATCCTCAAATCAAAGTCTCCAAATTTCAAGTCCTAATCCCCCACTTTTAACCCCTAATTCCCATAAATTTCATGTCAATCAGTTAGAGATCCTCATAGAATCGAGTATTTAGTTCAAAAACATTATCTCCAGGTGTTACCCCTCGAATCCCTCTTCCAATCCTCTCAAAAAGCTCCAAGCCCGAATACAAATGGTTGAAAAGGACAAAATTTCACGAAGGCAACCTTATATAGGTTCTGCCTAGAACACTCGCACATGCGGCCCCAAAAGACGCACATGTGGCGCCGCACCTGCGGAAAATCCATCGCAGGTGCAGTTTTCACTTAACCCAGGGAAGTCCACTTCTGTGGTCAATATCCGCATCTGCGGTCTCGCAGGTGCGGTCCAATGTGCGCACATGCATAAATTGCCTCAACCCCTCACTCTCCGCATCTGCAGCCTCGCACCTGCAGTCCCCAAGCCGCAGGTGCGGATGACAGAAACAACAACTACAACTTCTTAAACTAAGATCCAAATCTTTCTGTTAACCAGACAAATTCATCTCGAGGCCATTGGGACCTCAACAAAAGTACCAACAAGTCATATATCATCACCCAAACTTAGTCGAACCTTCGGGACACCCAAAAGAACATTAAAACACTGAATTAATCCAAAATTCACGCCTAGGGATTTCCAAACATCCGAAATTCGCCAACGATGCCGAAACCACTCAAATTGTGTCAAAAAGCCTGAAATTTTGCACACTGATCCCAAACGACAATACGAACCTATCCCAACTTCCAGAATTCCATTCCAACCCCAATAGCAAATTTCCATTGCCGACCGAAAATCGCCGAAAATCCAATTTCTCCAATTCAATCCTAATTCTACCACGGACCTCCGATTAACATTCCAAACACATTCTTAAGTCCCAAATTACCTAATGAAGCTATCTGAATCATAAAAACCACATTTCGAGTCCATATACCATTAAGTCAACTTTCGATTGACTTTTCCAACTCTTTAACCAACTCAAGAGACTTAGTGTCTCATTTCTCTCCACAGCCACTCCGGACCTGAACCAATCAACCTAACACAACATAAAAGAGTTGTAGAACACAAAATGAAGCAGAAATGGGAAAAATGATGCTAAACTCTCGGAACGACCGATCAGGTCATTACATTCTCCCTCACTTAAGCATATGTTCGTCCTCGAACGTGCCCAGAGTTGTTTAAGACCCATCAAAAATTGTCATGTAACCTACCATACACATACCCGGGGGTGATCCCACATCACCCCATCCCATATAGGTCCAATAGCACAACATAGCTGAAATTTCGCAATCCAACCTAACCCATAAACCTTAGAACCAACTTTCCACTTCTGAAATAATCTATAAGATCAAAATTCCACACATATAACTGAATCAATCTGAACATGCTGCATCAAGCCATATTCGTAACCCAAGATGTAATGCCATGGTATACCAGATAACTCAAACACTCAAAGCGATAAGTCCCAATCACAATAGCTTCTCCAAATATCCCAATACCGGTAAATAACCTCTTACCAAGAAAAGCCTCGTTCTTACACTTCCATATACTACCAATGTTGAAAGAAACACGCAGAAACTAGTAATCATTTGTCCGATCAGCCAGACATGGAGCTCCCCCGATTTCTAAGCCGACTTCTGATATTATCCTTCCAACTATGCTGTAGTCAATTCTGACAGTATTCATTCTAGGTCCAATGACCTCTTCTCATCCAACATGACCACTCTGATGATACGCACATCAATACAATCCAAAGCCATAACCTATGCAACTCGTGCACCCAATAGCAACATCCCGACGTACTCAAATCATAGAAAAGATTCACACGGGAGGACTATCCCTTCAGCTTAACAAGTACCATCACAACACCACGCTAAGAGCCTGATACACATCGAAAACCAAAACACACGAATCTGACACAAAGAGTCATACTTGTACATAACTCCGCTACAATGCGTGATCCCATCCAAACACTGGTTCACAGGAAATACTTCAAGCCATCTTTCCCCAAAATCAATGACCATGCGCAATTCGATATCAAGTACTCAAAGTGCATTGCAATAACCACGGGGAAATCGAACGATACCATGCCTCACGAACCCGAAAGAACATAACCAATACGTTTCAATCCCGCAATACCCAATTACTTACCTTACTCAAATTTCGCTATAAATCCCAAATAGATCCACACTATATGTAAATATAACCAACAATCACAACTCCTCGCAACACCGAAGGGTAACTCACATATCACTCCAGATCACCGAAGGGTAACCAACACCGAAGGGTAACCAACAATCACTCAATGACAATCGAATGGTACACCCCTCAACAATAGCAATTCAGAGTCAACAATTCTGACCCGGTGCAGAACACACACCCATGCTGGGCTTACCAATGATCCCTAAATTAAGTCTGGTCACCCGCAATAGGTAGATAACTCTCCGAGAGTTTACAAAGACAGAATCATGGCACATACTAACATCTGACTAGCTTTGGTCAGTATCTTCGCAGTCCACAACCACAAAATAACCTGTTTATGAGAACCCTCAGTCTCGAGGTGCATGAAGCGCACAAATCACCATACCTGATCCCAACTCCACCGCTCAAATATATAACACCTCTAATACCCAATCATTCCACGAGGGATACCCCTAAAATTCTTATGTGCCATCAAGCAAACTGGAATATCAGCAGTCGATCCAACAAGAGAGCGCCGCAATACCGATGAAGCACCCTTAACTCAAACACATTGCCCTTTTTGAAATATAGACCCTCTTCAAGCTGAACCAATTAGTGATACCATTACCTAGTCATCTGAAACTGCCCCTGCTGCCTAGGAATTTATGACCTTCATTCCAGAACTGCAACGATACCTCACCCATGCAATCTCAATCTCTACACAACATACCGCATACACCATGCCATCCTGTGATAAATATGAGAACTTCATAATCCCTTCCGATCCACACGCAACTAAGTACCCAACTAGCCAAGAACTTTACATTTAATCCCATCTAGAAGCAAAATACTATACATCACATGCTCCTCATGCCAGTAGAAAATACACATCTCTAACCGTAGTAGAAACCATCAATAACTCTCCGAATCCCATTTGTACGACACCAAATCGACATGATTGAATCCTTCTAGCTCAACCAAGCTACGCATGTCACAAAAACCCGAGAGCATTGCCAAGAATCACCTGTGGAAACTCATTACCTTATAAACACCCAAAGGACTAATCACACTCCTTACCATGCCGATCCGACTTACTACCAAGTTGTCCTATTAATACAAGTTACTTTTGAATTACCTTTAAATTGATACCTCTCCTTTCCATAATACCGCAATTCTCAATCCAGACTCACCACACGAGACCCAAGCATAACACCATACCGTCTAAGGCTCGTAAGCCGCTGAATACTCTCTCAAATATCCCAAAAAGTACCACGTTCAAAATACTTACCCTGAAGAGACTTCCTGCGAATCTAAAGCCATTGCCTTTATTTTTCCTAAAACTGATATGTAGAATCCATGATAACGTAGAAATGCCACAAGTATTGACACCCTCCAACATAAATCTCGGTTCTAGCCAAATACACACCTTGAAGATCTTCAATTGTTACATATAACCTTGAATCCATCAAAACCATTCTAGAGAGTCCTCCACTCTACGCAAATCTCAATTACACTAATCAAACAGATCGAATGACCTGGCCCCATTTGCATACGAGCATCCTAGGAAGTAGTCCACACACTCGAAGCAACAAGAAAATTCCTACATTGCACACACTACACCTTTTACAATTACAACTCAATCATTAAATAAAATCCATTTACCCATAGAGTACATTACAACCCGTATCCAAAATTTCCATTACTCGAGTGATCCCCAATATCAACCCCTATAAGCCACAACTAATTCGCCAGTATACCTCAAACTAAAACTGATACAACACTTAGCCGCACAATCAACTTATCAACAGCAGACTCCCCCATATGGACCAAAGCCATAGATCAAGGTAACCAATGACTCACAATACACATACGCTATCACCGCCACAAAACCGCAGTGAGATTCAACTAAATCCTTCATAAGCTCATATAACACCAACTATATAATGTCTCAAATCATCTGCAAACCTCGCATTCACCATTCTAATAGTCATGCCAACTTCCACAAGCGATCTAAACTCAAATTGCAACATATATCAATTACTGATAAAAGAGGACTTGCTACAAAAACACTTAAGGATCACACAATCTTAGGACACCCCGCGAGAAATAGCCCTGCCCGCTTAGCCTCAAACTGATCTCTCTCTATACCCTTCAAAAAATCATAGCTATTATGCAATCACTTTATCCTATGTATCTAACACAACCACCGCCTACCCTCAAGGCATCACAATATGCGGTATAAGAACCTGAAGCTGATGGAAGAACTAACAATGGAGTTGTGGTCAAAGAAATCTTGAGCTTCTGGAAGCTCTATCCACACTCGTCTGACCACCTGGATACTTTCATTAGACACCACGTGCCCCAAGAATGCTACTGAACTAAGCCAAAATTCACACTTGGAGGACTTTGCATCAAGCTTCTCCTCCCTCAATCTCTACAATACAACTCTAAAATGATGAGCATACTTCTCCTGGCTACGAGAGTACACCAGGATGTCATCAATGAACACAATAAGAAAGGAAATACAAATACAGATGAGATACGATATTCATCAAATGCAGGAACACTACTGGGGCATGGGTCAGCCAAGAAGACATCACCAAAAAATCATAGAGAAGATCCACTTCCCTCCGCAACTATACTACATGAGAGGTCCTTCAATAACTCACAACTCGATGCCATATGCCAACTCAAGATAGAAGTTAAACACTCGATAGTCCTTGCCATATCTCAGGTCAATTCTTTTTGTCACAATCAAACAATCTGAGCACATTTCACCATCAAATCACACTCATCACATAGTCATCTAGTCACAAAATACAACACGAACGGACATATAACTCCAAAATGCACGTGCTCACACAATCGAAATCTCGGCACTCAAGCCACAGACAAAACCCGACCTCCAGTCCTGCAGACTGGACCATTATCAACATGATAAAATCACATCTCGCACCTCACCCATGGAGATCGCAAGCCATCGATGCACAGTTGATACCGAGCGCTCACGTGCGCATTCGAAGACATGAAAGGAATTTAAAGAGTTACTCCTTTGGATGAATAAATGGATTCATGCGACAAGAATTCATGAATGTGAGATTTTTCCTAAAGGTTCTGCAGCCTCTCGAAGATAAGTACAGACGTCTCCATACCTATCCGCAAAACTCTACTAAATCTGCTCTTGACCGGTGAGTCTTATGTAACCTACACTCTGATACCAACTTGTCACGACCCCAAAACTACCTCGGCCGTGATGGCGCCTATCGCAATACTAGGCCAGCCAATTCAATACTCAAAATATAAAGAACCTTCCATTTATATCATTTCTAAACCGATAATTTATAAAGGTTTCATTTAATCATTTTTAAATAGACTAAGATATGTTGAATAATAGATACAACCCAAAATCCCAGAGTCACTGGTAATGAGCATCTAAAGAAAATATACAAGTCTGGAAAATAAACTCTATAATAGTAAGAAGGAGAAAGCAGGGATGCGGACGCGCGCAACTACCTGGTAAATCTCCGAGAAAACTCTTGAACATGTAAACTTCTCACTCCGCCCTAGCACCTGGATCTGCACACAAGGTGCAGAGAGTAATGTAAGTACGCCGACTCAGTAGTAATGAAAGTAAATAAGGCCTAAGCAATAAGAAACACATAAAATCAGGTCATCAAAGCACAAGAGGCACAATCTTTCTTTCCAATAGTGTATACGTTAAATCATCAAGCTTAAAAGCCGATTTCAGTAAAAATCATTTGAGAATATAATTGCCAACAGTTTCAATATATCTCTCAAGAAGTTTAGTGTAAAAATGATAAAAATCCTTTCGGGCAAAAACATATTACATAAACCGCCCCTCGGGCATAACATCACTCAGAATCAGTCCCTCAGCATACTTAACCATCACTTGTAATCAGCCTCTCGGGCAACCTCACAGCCACTCATGCCTCCCAATCACTCGTCACTCGGCACTCGCGTTCAGTAGGTACCTGCGCTCACTAGGATTGTATGGACTCCGGAGGGGCCACTACAGCCCAAGCACTATATCACTGCGGCATGCAGCCCGACCTAATTTCGCTACGACGTGCAACTCGATTCATATATCTCGTTGCGGCGTGCAGCCCGATCCAACATATCTCGGTGCACCATGCACCCTGATCCATTTACATATATATATATATATATATATATATATATATATTGCTGCAGTGTGCAACCAGATCCATATATATTCCTCAAAACACATGCCCTCAGCCTCACCTAGTCAGAAACTTCTCAAGCCACTCGGGCTATTAGTAAAACAGGGTGCTCGACCCAAAATATAATTTTTATGCATCAAATGGAGTAAATAAGACTGAGCTTCAAAAATCAGTAAAACATAGCATGACTGAGTACGAATCTTAAGGGTTCCAACGAATTGGCACGAGGCCCAAATACGGCATTCATCCCAAAAAATAGTAAATATCTCTAAAACATAAGATATCATATGATTTCTTAGTCAAGTACGCAACTTAATAGTTGCTACGGACGGACTGAGTCACAATCCCCCAACAGTGTATGCCACACGCTCGTCATCTAGCATGTGGACCACTCCAAAACAGTGATACAAGGTGAAGTCTAGGGTTTGATACCCTCAGGACAAGATTTACAATCATTACTTACCTCAAACCGGATGAAAATCTACTCTGCGATGCCCTTGTCACTACTCGACCTCAAATTGCCCCGAATCTATTCAAAATCAGATTTATACCATGAATATACGCTAAAGGAACAAAGCGCGCACGAAAATACTCAAATTACATCAAAAATCCCGAAATTGGCCAAACTCGACCGCCGGGCTCACATCTTGGAATCCGATAAAAATCACAAAACTAGAATCCTTACACTCTCACGAGTCCATACATACCAAATACATCAAAATTCGTCAACAGACAACCCCTAATCTCCCAATTTTAACCATTAATTCCCATAAATTTCATGTCAAATAAGTTAGAAATCATCATAGAATCAAGTATTGAGTTCAAACACATACGTCCAGGTGTTACCTCTTGAATCCCTCTTCCAATCCTCTCAAAAAGCTCCAAGCCCGAACACAAATGGTGGAAAACTGACCAAATTTCGTGGAGGGAACCTTATATATGTTCTGCTCAGAACACTCGCACAAGTGGCCCCAAAAGACGCACTTGTGGTGCCGCACCTGTGGAAAATCCATCACAGGTGTGATTTTCACTTAACCCAGGGAAGTACGCTTCTGCGGTCAATATCTGCATCTGTGGTCTCTGAATTGCGGTCTAACGTGTGCACCTGCAAAAATTGCCTCAGCCCTCACTCTCCGCATCTGCAGCCTCGCCTCACACATCTGCGTCCTCGCACCTGTGGTCCCCAATCCGCAGGTGCGGATGAAAACAACAGCTACAACTTCTCAAACTAAGATCCAAATCTTTCCGTTAACCATCCGAATTTATCCCGAGGCCCTCAGGACCTCAACCAAAAGTACCAACAAGTCATATATCATCACCCAAACTTACTCGAACCTTCGAGACACCCAAAACAACATCAAAACACTGAATTAATCCAAAATTCAAGCCTAAGGATTTCCAAACTTCCGAAATTCGCCAACGATGCCGAAACCACTCAAATCGCGTCCGAAAAACCTGAAATTTTTCACACACATTACAAATGACAATACGAACCTATCCCGCCTTCTGGAATTCCATTCCAATCTCGATAGCAAATTTCCACTGCCGATCGAAAATCGCCGAAAATCTAATTTTACCAATTCAAGCCTAAGTCTACCACGGACCTCCGATTAACATTTCGAATAAACTCCTAAGTCCCAAATCACCTAACAAAGTTATATGAATCATAAAAACCACATTTTGAGGCCATAGACCCCTAAGTCAACTTCCGGTTGACATTTCAAACTATTTAACCAACTCAAGAGACTCAATGTCTCATTTATTTTCACAGCCACTCCGGACCCGAACCAATCAAACTAACACAACATAAATGAGTTGTAGCACACAAAATAAAGCAAAGATCGGGAAAACGGTACTAAACTGTCGGAAAGATCGATCGGGTCGTTACAAGGTAATTCCTATTATTTTGGTTTATATAATGAAGTGTCACGGCCCAAGATTCTACCCGTCATAATGGAACCTAACCGAAGACACTAGGTATGCCAAATAACAATAAAACACCATATAATGATAATTATAAGAGTCAAAAATGAAATACCTGAATTTTATACAACTTCCTAAGGATTGGTAGACTTATTCATGAGCCACTAAGACTTAGATGTACAAAACTGAGATGAGATAAATAGAACATCTATTTGAAATGTAAATGAACAGAACTGAATATAAAGCTACCAAGCACAAGTGATAGCCATAACCAGGATGTGGGTACATCTTCCATGCTAGCTCCCACCATACACAGCAACATCAACTCCAAGATTTGCACACAAGGTGCAGAGTGTAGTATGAGTACAACCGACCCCAGGTAATGGATAAGTATCCTAACTAAAGTCGGTTAGGTTAAAGAAGCAAGAACTATAAACGATACTCAGTAACACCTGTAATGTTCATAATTTCAAAAAGTATAGAGCAGATATATGACCAAATCAGGAAATCTCAAGTAAAATTACCTTGATGCTCATAATACTTTGTCTTAAAGTACTCTTCTCAGTCATCAATCCATCATATAAGAAAGATATGCAAGTAAATCAATTAATTAGTCAGGAAAATTGCAAGTAATGACAAAATTCAATAACCACATACCAGTCCATTACGGAGCGCAACCCGATCCAATAATATTAACCAGCTCTCCCAGAGCTCACATCAACCAGAAACCCGTCGATTTATCACAATCCTCATGTACACCATCAAGAGGGAAACATGAGAAGGTGACCCTAGGGGGGGTGGACCTATATCCACACACTGCACGGAGAACTCATATGCTGCATGGACAACTCACGTGCTGAACGAAAATATTACCTGCTATAATATCAATATGTATATCTACACGGACAACTCACATGCTAGTAATATCAATCCGCATGGACAACGCATGTGTTACTTGGACAACTCACATGCCAATATAACAATCTGTCCGGCGTGGTCATGCGATCATTATCATAATCCACCCGGCGAGACATATTATTGCCTAAGAACCACCCCGAGCATGGATAAATACCCTGCAGCTTGCACATGGGCTCAAACCCCACAAATATGCGCACCCATAACATGTAGCTATCACACATAATTCAGGAAACTAGTACGTCAACCAAGCTTGGATGAGATACATACCTCAAACAAGCCAAAACAATTACTAAGCAAGCTAATCAATTCTCTAGAAATGACATCCCCCCCCCTAACAACCTCCAAATGGCTCGAAACTAGCCAAAAGCAACTCAAAAACATCAAATAATTCCTAAGTATGTAATGATCTGGCCGGTCATTTTGAGAGTTAGAGCCCCAATCCCTTAATAAATGCTTTCCCCATGTTTGTTTCTGCTATTGGGAGTTGTCGGAGTGATTATCTATCAAATTCAGAGAGCTTTGGGACACTTGGTCCCTAATTATGAGTTTAAGCCTTAGAAATCAGACCATAGTCGGAAATGAATGAAGACGAGTCCGGACTTAGGCAAATATGATGTGGGCTATTCTGGTGTTTCTTCGCACATGCGAAAGTTGGACCGCATATGCGGCCCTGCAGAAGAGGCTGAGCTAACTTCAAAAGTGGATTTGGACCTATTCATCTGGGACCGATGATGCGGCCTCAGCCCATTAAATGACTTTTCGCACCTGTGATGCCCTCTTCGCAGGTGCGGGCCAATTGATTGCAAACGCGGAAATCATTGGTCAGAAATAGATAATTCGAGGGTTTATTTCATAACTTCTAAAATCGATTTGGAGCACGGGAATATGCAAATTTTGGTGGATTTTGATGAGAAGATCAGTAGGTAACAATTCCTAATCCTATTCGTTTGTATTTCATCAATCTATAGTAAGTTCTTCAATCTAATCAAGGAATTCGAGAGTAAAAGTTTGGAAATGGGAGAAAAAGTTCCCCAATTGAAAATACGAGATTTGAGTGAGATTTTGACGTCGTATTTTGATGATTTTTGTTTGAGTGTTGTTGTGAATTAGTGGGTGTTCATAATTTGTAAATTTTACCCGATTTCTAGACGTGGTCCCGGGGTACTTTTTGGGCAATTTTCCTAATTTCACGTCTTAGCTTTGAATTTATTAGTTGAATTGGTTGCTTATAGCTATATTTACATTATTTAATTTATTTGAATAGATTCGAACTATTCAGAGTTGGATACTCGTGTCAAGAACATGGTTCAAAGTTGATTTGAGTGGTTGACGTAAGTGGCTTGCCTAACCTTGTGTTTGGGACTTCCCCTTAGGATATTTGATACTAATTGTTATGTGGGCGCGGTGTACATGAGGTGACGACTACGTACACGGGTTGTTATTGCAAAAATGTGACTTTTCCCTTCCTAAAACATAAGTTGTTTTCTCTTCTATGAACTTGCTCTAATATGATATATTGTTTAGCTTAGATTAGGAAAGCAATACTTACGTGTTTAAATGCCTACTTTATCTTCTGTGCGCCATGCTTAGTTAAGCCCTTAGTTTCCTTATCTGTGAGTAGTATAAACCATGTAAATTCGATGTTATGTTTGCCATTCATCCTGCATATCATATTTAAATTGGGACTACGGACGTATTCCTGGTGATCCCCCTATACTGCATATTTATTTTGGGATTACAAACGTATTTCGGGAGATCCCCCTGTACTACATATTTATTTTGGGACTACAGACGTATTTTTGGAGATCTCTCTATACAACATATTTATTTTGAGACTAGACATATTTCGGGAGATCCCCCTGTACTGCATAATCATTTGGGACTACAAGACGGTATCCCAGGAGATTCCACTTTGTGATACATTGTGTTGAGCCAAGGACTCTCTTTACTGTAAAACCTTATATTATTTTCTTAAACTGCTTACTGTAGACATTACCTATCTTTTGTACTATTTTTAAATTGATTTATACAGAAATCCAGTAGAGCCTTAACCTGACCTCATCACTACTTGACTGGGGCTAGGCTTGGAACTTACTGGGTACCAAATTTAGTGTACTCATGCCCTTTCTCGCACATGTCTTCATGTGCAGATCCAGGTACGAGCTATCATCCTCGTGGTTAGCCGTTGTTGCTGATTCTAGGAGACTGCAAGGTAATTCTGCCCCGTCCGCGGAATCCTTTGAGTCCCCATCTATTGTATCGTTTAGAGTTGTTCCTATGTATTTTCCCGACTTTTTTAGAGCTACAATAGTGTTAGAAGCTTGCTGCTTTTTGTGACATTCCGGTTCATTGGGAAAGTTTTTTTTTGTATGAGCCGAGCTGCCAGTATGCTATATAATATCATTGCCCTTATTTCCTTTATTTCTTGTGTTTTATTTCAATTTTTCCTTTAATAGTAGGCTTACCTAGTTATAGAGACTAGGTGTCACCACGATCCCTTCGGAGGGTAAATCGGGTCGTGATAAGATGGTATCAGAGCGTCTAGGTTCATAAGAGTCACAAGCCGGATTATTAGAGTATCGTAGATCGCTGCGGAGACATCTGTGCTTATCTTCGGGAGGCTATGTAATTGTTAAGAACAGTCATATTTCTTTGATTTTATCGTCGTGCGAGTTATTGACATCAAAATTCTAAAATTCTATTCTATTCTTTCCCACATATAGTGAGGACCCGTACCGGGAGGACCGATGATCAGGCACCCAAGCCCCCAGTCAGAGCCACCAGAGACAGGGGCTGGGGTAGGGGACGAGCATGCGGTGTAGCCCGAGCACCTACGAGAGCTGCAGCGGAGGAGCCCCCAGCAAGTCCAACTAGAGGGCCGATACCGGAGATTCATATTGCTGCTCCAGCCTTTTAGGAGACTTTAGCTCAGTTCATGAGCATGTTTAGCACTCTAGCTCAGGCTGCATTAATTTCGATGGCTCCCGCTACATCTTAGGCCGGGGGAGGGGAACAGACTCCCGCAGCCTGCACTCCTGAGCAGAGGGGCCAGGTTGAACATGCCTCGAAGTATATTCCTATGCCCCCAGTGGTTCCAGTTCAGCATGAGACCAGGGTAGCTACTTCTGAGATAGAGCAGCTAAGACTTGAGAGGTACAAGAAGTACCACCCACCTACTTTCAGCGGACTAGCTTTAGAGGATGCTCTGGGTTTTCTTGAGGAGTGTCAACGTATTCTCTGCACTATGGGAATTATGGAGACTAATGGGTTTATTTCACCGATTTCCAACTAAGGGGAGCGACATATCAGTGGTGGTATGCGTATGAGCTGAGTAGTCCAGGCGAGGTAGCCTCACTCACTTGGAATCAGTTTTCAGAGATGTTTCTGCGAGAGTATGTCCCTCATAGCATCAGGGATGCTTGGCGCATGGAGTTCGAGCAGTTGCACCAAGGTGATATGACTGTGTCGGAGTATGCGGTCTGTTTTAGTAAGTTAGCTCATCATGCACCGGCTTTGGTTGCCACAGTCAGAGAGAGGTTGTGTCGCTTCATTGAGGGACTCTACCCCAGTATTCGGACCAGTATGGCCAGAGAGTTGGAGATGGATATCACTTATCAGCAGACAATGAGTATTGCCAAGAGAGTAGAGGGTATGTTTGCCCAGGACCGAGAGGAAAGAGAGGCCAAGAGGTCTCGAGAGACTGGCCATTATTCAGAAGCTCGTGCACTAGCAGCACGCTATGGTAGGGATTTTGGGAGTAGCCCTATTCATTCAGTTCTTCCAGCAGCTAGCGGTATTCCAGCTCCTCCTAGACCTCAGGAGCCCTATCATGCACCGCCAGTATGCAGTATACCTCCAGTCCAAGGTGATATTACCAGCCAACCCAGCAGGCCAGCTCCTATCCAGTCTCAGTCGCAGCGTCCTCTGAGGGGTTGTTTTGAATGTGGTGACACTCGTCACATGATTAGAGATTGCCCCAGAGCCAGGAGGGGTTCCCCTCCTCAGTCTTATCAACCTCCACATGCTCCACTGGGTCTTCTGGCTATTCTTCGAGCCCTAGCTGCCACTCCACCTCCTCAGCCAGCTCAAGGTGGAGGTCGAGGAGGTAGAGGTCGCCCAGGAAGGGGAGGCCAGACCAGGTACTATGCCCTTCCACCCCGTTCTGAGGCCATTATCACAAGTATTGTCCTTGTCTGTCATAGGGATGCATCACTATTATTTGACCCAGGCTCTACGTATTCATATGTTTCCTCTTATTTTGCTCCACATTTGGGGATATCTCGGGATTCTTTGAGTTCCCCTTTTTATGTATCTACTCCTGTGGGAGAGTCTCTAGTTGTGGACCGTGTATACCGGTCGAGTTTGATTTCTCTTAGTAGTTTTGAGACCAGGGTTGATTTTTCATTACTCATTATGGTAGATTTCGATGTTAACTTGGGCATGGAATGGTCATCACCCCATTATGCTATTCTTGATTTTCATGCTAAGACCATGAGGCTGGCTATGCCAGGCTTGCCAAGATTAGAGTGGAGATGTACCTTAGAGTATACTCCCCGCAGGGTCATTTCATTTCTTAAGGCTCAGTGGATGGTTGAGAAGGGGTGTGATGCGTATTTGGCTTATGTGAGAGATGTCAATGTTGATATTCCTCCAGTTGAGTCAGTCCCAGTAGTAAGGGACTTCCCTGATGTATTTCTAGCTGATCTTCCGGGTATGCCGCCCGATAGAGATATTGATTTTGGCATTGATTTGTTGTCGGACACTCAACCCATTTATATTCCTCCTTACCGTATGGCTCCTCCTGAGTTGAAGGATCAGTTGTAGAAGTTTCTTGATAAGGGTTTCATCAGGCCCAGTGTATCACCTTGGGGTGCTCCAGTATTATTTGTGAAGAAAAAGGATGGCTTTATGCGTATGTGTATTGATTACCGGCCACTGAACAAGGTTAGAGTGAAGAACAAGTATCATTTTGCTTGAATTGATGATTTATTTGACAAGTTACAGGGTTCCAGAGTATTCTCCAAGATTGACTTGCGATCTCGCTATCATCAATTGATGATTCGGGAGCTGGACATCCTGAAGACTGCCTTCAGGACAAGATATGGTCACTATGAGTTTCTTGTCATGGCATTTGGGCTGACCAATGCCCCAAATAACTTTTATACATTTGATGCATAATGTGTTCAGAACATATCTTTATTCCTTCATCATTGTGTTTATTGAGGACATCCTAGTATATTCCCTATCACGGGAAGATCATGAGCAGCACTTGAGGACCGTGCTTCAGGCTTTGAGGGAGAAGAGATTGTATACAAAATCCTCTAAGTGTGAGTTCTGGCTTGATTCAGTGGCATTCTTGGGCCACATAGTGTCTTGTGATGGGATCAAAGTAGATCCGAAGAAGGTGGAGGCGGTGCAGAGTTGGCCTAGACCGTCATCAACTACAGAGATCCATAGTTTCCTTGATTTGGCAGGGTAGTATCGTCGCTTAGTAGAGGGATTTTCATCTATTGCAACACCTATGACCAGACTGATCCAGAAGGGTGCTCCATTCAGGTGGACCGAAGAGTGTGAGCAGAGCTTTCAGAAGCTCAAGACAGCTCTGACTACAACCCCAGTATTAGTGTTGCTTATAGGTTCGGGTCCTACACTATTTATTATGATGCCTCGATGATTGGCCTTGGAGTAGTATTGATTCAGGACGGTAGGGTGATTGCCTACGCGTACAGGAAGTTGAAGGTGCATGAGAAGAATTATTCGATTCATGAGCTCGAGTTGGCAGCTATTGTTCACGCCCTGAAGATCTGGCTCATTATTTGTACGGTGTTCCCTATAATATTTACGCTGATCACCGGAGTTTGCAGCACTTCTTCAGACAGAAGAACCTTAATCTACGTCAGCGGAGATGGTTCGAGCTACTTAAAGACTATGATATCACTATATTATACCACCTGGGGAAGGCCAATGTAGTGGCCGACGCCTTGAGTCACCGGTCGGAGAGTTTGGGGAGCTTAGCATATCTTCCAGCAGCTGGGAGGCCTTTAGTCTTGGATGTTCAGTCTTTAGCAAGCCAGTTCGTGGGGTTGGATATTTTAGAGTCTAGCCTGGTATTATCTTGTGTGGTTGCTCGGTCTTCTCTTTATGACCGCATCAGAGAGCGTCAATATGATGACCCCCAATTTCTGGTTCTTCAGGACAAGGTCCGACGAGGTGATTCCAGAGATGTGACTACAAATGATGATGGTGTGATGAGGATGCAGGGTCGGATCTATATGCCCAATTTAGATGGGTTTCAGGAGATGATTCTTGAGAAGGCACAGAGCTCGCGGTACTCCATTCATCCGGGTGCTGCAAAGATGTACCAAGATTTGAGACAGCACTATTGGTGGAGAAGGATTAAGAAAGATATAGTGGGGCTTGTGGCCAAGTGTCTCAACTGTCAGTAGATCAAATATGAGCACCAGAGGCCGGGTGGTTTACTTCAGAGGTTGGAGATCCCCGAGTGAAAATGGGAGCGGATCACCATGGACTATGTAGTTGGACTTCCGCGGACTTTGCAAAATTTTGATGCTATTTGGGTGATCGTGGATCGGCTGACCAAGTCAACTCATTTCATTCCGGTGGTGACCACTTATTCTTCAGAGAGATTGGCTGAGATCTATATAAGAGAGATTGTCCGCCTTCACGGTATTCAAGTATCTATCATCTCAGACAGAGGTATTCAGTTCACATCACGGTTCTGGAGAGCCTTACAACAAGAGTTTGGCGCCAGGGTGGAGCTGAGCACAACCTTCCACCCTTAGACGGACGAGCAGTCATTCAGATTCTTGAGGATATGCTTCACGTCTGGGTGATGGAGTTCGGAGGATCATGGGACCAGTTCTTTCCACTCGCAGAATTTGCCCACAACAACAATTACCAGTCCAACATTCAGATGGCACCGTATGAGGCTTTGTACGATAGGCGGTGCGGGTCCCCATTGGGTTGGTTTGAGTCGGGAGAGGCATGATTGTAGGGTACAAATTTAGTAAAGGATTTCCTGGACAAGGTGAAGGTGATTCAAGAGAGACTTCGCACGGCCCAGTCCAGACATAAGAGTTATGCAGACCAAATGGTTCGAGATGTGGCATTTATGACTAGTGATCGAGTTTTTCTTTGCGTATCGCCTATAAAGGGCGTCATGAGGTTCGAAAAGAAGGGCAAGCTGAGTCCGAGGTTCATTGGTCCAGTTAAGATATTGCGGCACGTTGGGGAGGTTGCTTATGAGCTTGCCTTACCTCCCAGTTTAGCATAAATTCATCCAGTATTCCACGTATCTATGCTCCAGAAGTATCACAGTGATCCGGCTCATGTATTAGATTTCAGCCCAGTCCAGTTGGACAAGGATCTATCTTATGTCGAGGAGCCAGTAGACATTTTGGATAGGCAGGTCTGAAAACTCAGGTCAAATAATATTGCATTAGTAAAATTCTAGTGGAGGGGTCAGCCAGTAGAGGAGGCGACTTGGGAGACCGAGTAGGATGCGTAGCCAGTACCCTTATCTTTTCACAGCTTCAAGTAGGACTTTATACTCATTTGAGGACGAATGATTATTTTGAGAGGGGGAGGATGTAACGACTCGGTCGGTCATTTTCAGAGTTAGAGCCCCGATCCCCTAATAACCTCTTTCCCCTACGTTTGTTTCTACTATTGGGACTTGCCGGAGTGATTATCTATGAAGTTCGGAGAGCTTTGGGACACTTGGTCCCTAATTATGAGTTTAAACCTTAAAAATAAGACTGTATCCGGAACTGTGTGAAGACGGGTCTGGAATGGAATTCCGTCGACTCCGTTAGCTGCGTTGAGTCATTTTGGGGTAAGAGCTCATTCACAATATGTTTTCAAGGTCTATAGTAGATTTAGGATTGAATTGGCGAAAGTTAGATTTTCGGCATTTTCGGCCGATAGGTTAAATTTTGATATCGGACTCGGAATGGAATTCTGGGAGTGGATGTCGGTTTGTTGTGTCATTTCTGACCTATGTGTCAAATTTGAGGTCATTCGGATTGTTTTGACGTGTTTCGGCATCATTTGTAGATTTGGAAAGAATGATAAGTCCTTAGGCTTGAATCTGTGTGTAATCCTTGTTTTTGGTGTTATGTGATGTTATTTGAAGGCTCGACTAAGTTCGAATGAGGTTATGGGACTGTTTGGTGGTTTTGGTTGAGGTCCCGAGGGCCTTGGGTGTGCTTCGTATGCTCAACAGGAAGAATATGGGACTTAGGCAAATCTGATGTGGGTTGTTCTGGTGTTTCTTCACACTTGCGAAAGTTGGACAGTAGGTGCGTCCCCGCAAAAGTGGCTGAGCTAACCACAGAAGGGGATTCGTACTTGTGCCTCTGGGACCGCAGATGCGGCCCCACCCCATTAAGTGACTTTACGCACCTGTGATGCTTCTCCACAAGTATGGGACTGAAGGTGCGACTCAATTGACCGTAGAAGCGGAAATTGCTGGTCAGAAATCGACAATTCGAGGGTTTGAATTTCATAACTTCTAAAATTGATTGGGAGCATGGGAATAGGCGATTTTGGGTGGATTTTGAAGAGGAGATCAGTAGGTAACGATTCCTAATCCTATTTCGCTTGTATTTCATCAATCTATAGTAAGTTCTTCAATCTAATCAAGGAATTGGAGAGTAAAAGTTTGGAAATGGGAGAAAAAGTTCCCCAATTGAAAATACGAGATTTGATTGAGATTTTGACGTCAGATTTCGATGATTTTTTTTCGAGTGTTGTTGTGAATGAGTGGGTGTTCATAATTTGTAAATTTTACCCGATTTCAGCTAATAGGTGAAATTTTGATATTGGACTCGAAATGGAATTCTGGGAGTGGATATAGGTTTGTGGTGTCATTTGTGACCTGTGTGTCAAATTTTTGAGGTCATTCGGACTAGTTTTGACGTGTTTCAACATCATTTGTAGATTTGGAAAGAATGTTAAGTCCTTAGGCTTGAATCAGTGTGTAATCCTTGTTTTTGGTGTTATGTGATGTTATTTGAAGGCTCGACTAAGTTCGAATGAGGGCATGGGACTGGTTGGTGGTTTTGGTTGATGTCCCGGGGGCCTCGGGTGTGCTTCGAATGCTCAACAGGAAGAAAATGGGACTTAGGCTAATCTGATATCGGCGGTTCTTGTGTTTCTTTGCACCTGCGAAAGTTGGACCGTAGGTGCGGCCCCACAGAAGTGGTTGAGCTAACCACAGAAGGGGATTTGGACCTGTGCATCTGGGACCGCAGATGCGGCCCAGTTACCGCAGATGCAGCCCCACCCCATTAAGTAACTTTTCGCGCATGTGATTCCTTTTCCGTAGGTGGGGGACTGAATGTGCGGCTCAATTGACCGCAGAAGCGGAAATTGTTGGTCATAAAAAGAAAATTCGAAGGTTTGAATTTCATAACTTCTAAAATCGATTGGGTGCACGGGAATAGGCGATTTTTGGTGGAGTTTTAAGAGGAGATCAGTAGGTAACGATTCCTAATCCTATTTCGTTTGTATTTCATCAATCTATCATAAGCTCTTCAATCTAATCAAGGAATTGAGAGTAAAAGTTTTGAAATGGGAGAATGAGCTCCCCAATTGAATATACGAGATTTGAGTGAGATTTTTACATCGGATTTCGATAATTTTTGTTCGGGTGTTCTTGTGAATGAGCGGGTGTTCATAATTTGTAATTTTACCCGATTTTGAGACGTGGGTCCGGATACTTTTAGGGAGATTTTCCTAATTTCGCGCCTTAGCTTCGAATTATTAGTTGAATTGGTTATAGCTATATTTACATTATGTAATTTATTTGTATAGATTCGGGCCATTCGGAGTTGGATACTCGTGGCAGGAGCGTGGTTCCAAGTTGATTTGAGCGGTTGAGGTAAGTGGCTTGCCTAACCTTGTGTTGGGGACTTCCCCCTTAGGATATTTGACACTAATTGTTGTGTGGGCGCCGTGTACGTGAGGTGACGAGTACGTACACGGGCCTTTATTGCCAAAATATTATGTTTCCCTTCCTAAAACATAAATTGTTTTCTCTTCTATGAACTTGCTTTAATATGATATATTGTTTAGCTTAGATTGGGAAATCTAAACAATATATCTACTTGATCTTATGTGCGCCATGCTTAGTTAAGCCATTATTTTCCTTATCAGTGATTAGTATAAAGTATGTAAATTCGATGTTATGCTTGTCATTCATCTTGCATAGCATATTTTAATTTGGACTATGGACGTATTCCGGGAGATCCTCCTGTACTGCATTTTTATTTTGGGACTACGGACGTATTCCGGGAGATCCCCCAGTACTGCATATTTATTTTTGGACTACGGACGTATTCCGGAAGATCCTCCTGTGCTGCATAATCATTTGGAACTACGGGACGGTATCCCGTGAGAATCCACTTTGTGATACATTGTGTTGAGCCGAGGAATCTCTTTAGTGTAAAACTTTATATTATTTTCTTAAATTGCTTACTCTAGACATTACCTATCTTTTGTACTGTTTGTAAATTGATTTATACAGAAATCCAGTAGAGCCTTAACCTGACCTCGTCACTACTTGACTGGGGTTACTCATGCCACTTACTAGGTACCAAATTTGGTGTACTCATACCCTTTCCTGCACATATTTTTGTGTACGGATCCAGGTACGAGCTATCAGCCTCGTGGTTAGCCATTGCTGCTAATTCTAGGAGACTGCAAGGTAATTCTCCCGCGTCCGCAGAATCCTCTGAGTCCCCTTCTATTCTATCGTTTAGAGTTCTTCCTATGTATTTTCCCGACTTGTTTAGAGCTACAGTAGTGTTAGATTAGAAGCTTGTGTCTTTTTGTGACATTCCGGACCATTGGGAAAGTATTTGTTTTTTGTATAAGACGAGCGGCCAGTATGTTATATTATATCATTACCCTTATTTGCTTTATTTCTTGTGTTTTATTTCAATTTTCCCTTAATAGTAGGCTTACCTAGTCGTAGAGACTAGGTGCCGTCACGATACCTTCGGAGGGTAAATCGGGTCGTGACAAAGGAAATAATTCCAAATGATAAAGGTCGAGTCTTCACACATTAGTCAAAGTCAACAAAAAATTCAAACCCAAGCCCGCACCTCGGAACTTGAAAAATATCACAAAATCAGACAACCCATTCAATTACGAGTTTAATCATACGAATTTCACTCAAAATGAAACTTCAAACCGATGTTCAATTTCTCTTTCTCTTTAAAATTCATAATCCAAATGTCAAAATCGAAGATAGACTCATTAAATATAATCAAACTAAGCATAAAAATACTTACCCCCATCCATGTGCTGAAAATCGCCTCTAAACTCGCCCAAATCCAAGTTCCAAAATATGAAAAATTGAACTAAAAATCCCGAAAGTTGATGTTTTAGTGGAATGCCAGTGGTCCTTCTTCGCGATCGCGATTCAAAAAATTTCCAGTACAGTTTTTACACTTCGTGTTCGCGGCCATTTTCCCGCGATCGCGATGAACTAATTCAAGGACCTTGTAATAGTCTTTCCAAACAACCTGTAGCAGAATGGCCTTAAACTTTTGTATAAAACTCTAAACTATAAATGGTATAATATTCTCAAAACTAGAAACAAAGGGCTTGAACTTTCATTTTAGATCGTCTCCCAATTCACTATTGATGGCAAGATATAAGCTTCCAAAGTCAGCTCAGTGACAACAAAATTTCTTCTTTGCGAAGGTGAATCTCCCTTCACGAATGCGATTCACGGGTTCAATTTGTCCATTTTACTATTCGTGATCGTGCCCTGTAGCCATAAATTGGCCTAAAAAGGTCTGAAACCACCCTGAAACATACCTGAGCCTCTCATGACACCATTCGAACATACCAACGAGTCCCAAAACAAAACATTGACCTATTCAAGGCCTCAAACAATACATAGGAACATCAAATCCACGAATTATCGATCAAGATTAATCTCAAGACTTCAAACATTTGAAGGAAACAAATGCTCAAAATCACTGATTTGGTTATTACATGAGCAATCTAATATTGTTTCTATTTCTTATAGGCTTACTGATTCTCATGAATATGTGTAACGATCCGATCGGTCTTTCTGTATAATTGCACCTTGTTTCCCCTTTTGATGCTTTACACATGTGTGTTTATAGTTTTATGACTTACGTGATTGATTAGTTTTGTTCCGGGAAGATTTCGGGTTAATTTGGACCTTTTTATTATTGACTTTGAAGCTTAAGTTAGAAATGTTGACCAAACTTTGACTTTTGTGAAAACGACACCGGAATGGTATTTTGATGGCTCTGATAGCTTCGTATCATGAATTTGGAGTTGGGAGTATGCCCAGAATTAGATTCGGCAGCCTGTAGGTTGATTTGTGTTGTTTTAATAAAATTTTGAAGTTTGAAACTGAATAGTTTGACCGTAGGTTGATTCTTATCGATCGAGTTTAGAATTTTATTTTGGGACTTGGAATAGGTCTATCTTGCTATTTAGAACCTATCTGCAAAATTTAGTATCATTTTTCATTGAATTGATTGGATTGGGATGCTTAGTTTTATTTCTAGTAGTTCTTGAACATTACTTTGGAATTCACATGTTTTAGTGTTCGATTCGAAGTTCTAGTTGTTAGTTTTGTATTTTGATTATGCGAGTGAGTTCATATGATTTTTTATACTTGTGTATATGTTTGGTTTGGAGCCTCGGGGGCTCGGATGAGATTCAGACATGTTTCAGAATGAATTGAACTTAAAGTAAATTGTTGGTGTTGTTGATGCTCTATTATCGCAATGGCGAGCACCAGCTTCGCAATTGTGAATGGGACAATGGGGGATCAAATATCGCAAACGCGACTTCTCCTTCGCATTTACAAAGTCGGCAGGCCTGAGGGAAGGTTCACAATTGTAATCATTTGATCGCATTTGCTGTATTTGGCAGCTTCGCAATTATGACTTTTCATTGAAGCTGTCAGGGCTCGCAAATGCGACCCCTGATTCCTGTGTCACAAATGCAACATCTGCTTCTATTAATAAGGGCTGAAAAGTCAGAATTTCACCTCATTTATCACATTTTAGGACATAGACTCGGTAGGAGGCGATCTGGAGAGGGTAATTTAGTCTACAAACATCGGGTAAGTGATTTTAATCTATTTCCAATAATATTTCATCAATATATCTTAGATTTTAACATCAAAATCTTGTGAATCAAAGTGAAACTTCGTCAAGTATTTGAAAAATAACAATTTGAGTTTAGAGAGTCTATTTTAGACTCGAATTTTGGAACTGATCATATATATGGACTCGTGGGGTTATGAATAATCGGGACCTCCCCTTGGTCCCTTGTTTTGACCGCACGACCCCCGAGTTGACTTTTTGGGAAAAGTGTAAAGGTCACAACTTTATCTATTGTAATTGTCTTTTCTTGCACTGTTTGATGATATTAAGTCAATTTTTGTTAGATTTGAGCCATGTGGAGGTGAATTTTAGGGGAAAAGCTATATCCGAGGGTTGATTTGGCCTAGTTGAGGTAAGTATCTTGCTTAACTTTGTGGGGGGTGGGGGATACCCCTTAGAATTTGGGATTGATTGTGTCATTTGTCCTATGTGAAAGTTGTGTACGCAAGGTGACGATTGGGTAAACGGGTTATATGTGGTATTTGACCAGTTTAAGCTACTTAGACTCTTTCCACGATTTAATTGAATTGACATATCATGTTCTGAATTCTCATAGTCAATCTACTCTTACTTGTGTTAGTATATCCCTACATGAATTAAATGACTTTGTTAACACTAGTTCTACATCTTACTTGATATTTTTCTCTTATGCTTTAGTTGCCTCTTTCATTGTTACATGTTATATCTTCCATTGTTGATTTACCATTATTCGAAGTTATTGTTACATGTTTATCCCTTTCATTATTTATTATCCTTACTTGAAGTCATCGTTACATGTTATCTCTTTTATTGCGAGTTATTTTTATTTAGTATCGTGGTTACACATTATCTTTCTCATTGTTGAGTTATTGGTGTTAAAGTTTTGATAGTCGTTTATCACATTGAGGCGAAGTTGTTAATTTTTGAGATACCTTTCTTGTTGAGAAATTTACATTCATTGTTATTGTTTATATTTTTGTACACATTGTGGTCGAGCCATGGGCTATTGTTGTGGAAACAATGATTGTCACGATCCAAAATCCTAACCTGTCATGATGGCGCGCAACATGGTACTAGGCAGGCCGACATTATGAAATAGTTCCAACACCTTTAACAGAAAATGAATTAAAGAAGTTTAAATGATAAAAGCTCTCATAAAATATGGATAGAGACCCAAAACACAATGCGGAAGTTCCCAAATATCGGGGTGTCATAGAGTACATGAGCATTTATACATCATAAGTCTAGAAAACACTCTATATTATAGTCTGAAACTAAATACAATAAGCGAGAAGATAGGGAAGGAGAGACAAGGTCTGAGAAACATCGGGAAACTACCTTGGAATCTCTAAAAAGATCAACTGTGCGATGAAATCAACACCCACCGTGTCCGAAAACACCTGGATCTACATATGAAGTGCAGGGTATAGCGTGAGTACAACCAATTCAGTAAGTAACAAGACTAAATAAATAATTGAAAATAGTAATGAGCTTCACAAGTAAAGTTCAATTACAGTAATTCCAACATAAGAAAGTAGGAATGCTTTCAAGTTATTAAGGACAAAACAGTAAGTTCATGTCAAGTTCAACTGAAACAGAAGATAATATCTCTTAGAAATTTCAAAACTGTGATATATGACAACTGAAGTGCAACAATAATGAAATCAATTTATCCTCTCTGAGCAACAGTCACTCAGTCCTCCTATTCACTCCAACCTCACAATCCCTATTTCCTCACAGCTACTCATTCCTCTCAATCACTCAGCACTAGGCACTCACACTCAGTAGGTACATGTGCTCATTGGGGTGTGTACAAACTCCGGAGGGGCTACTTCAGCCCAAGAGCTATAATGAGCCAATCATGGCATATAATAATGAAACATGATGCGACGTCTAGCCCGATCTCATAAATATCCTCACAATCAGGCCCTCTACCTCACATAGTCATCAACCTCTCCAGTCTCTCGGGCTCTCATAAATCATGATAAGCAGCCCAATAACAATTATAATGCGTCAATAATGAACAATAGAGACTGAGATGTAATATGCAAGTAAAACTATGACTGATTACGAAACAACAATTTAGGAGATAATTCAAAATGTACACGACCTATGTGGGTCCCTACAGTGTCAACACATGGCCTAAACATGATTTCTAACATGATTTGCAGTTCACTTTCTCTAATATATGGATAATTTACGGATAACAACAGATTATTCGACTACACAGTTCCATGAAATTGACAAAGTCACAATTCATACAGCGCACGCCAACACGCCCATCACCTAGCATGTGCGTCACCTCAAAACCAAACACATGATACAAAATATAGGTTTCGTACCCTCAGAACCAGACTGTTACTTACCTCAATTCGAGAAAATCTCTACTCCAACACACCATTGCCTCACGAAACACCCTCCAAATTCCTCGAATATAGCCATAAACAATTTGCTATAATCAATATGGGCTAACAGAATGAACTCCATAAGAAAATGCCAAGCTATTAAGCAAAAGTCAAAAATCAATTCAAAAGCCGGCCCCGAGGCCCACGTATTGAAACTCGATAAAAGTCACATAACCCGAAAGCCCATTCAACTACGAGTCCAACCATACCAAATTTATCAAAATCTGATACCAAATCGTCACCCAAATGCCCAAATCAAACTCTCCAAATCCCTATCCTCAAACTTCAAAATTACACCTTAAATACACACCAACTAGGTGGGAAAATCAATGGGGAAGCAACATTATTCATCAAAATTGAGCACAAGGGACTTACATCAAGAATCCCATCGAAAACCCTCTCATGAATCGCCAAAACCCAAGCTCAAAATGTTTAAAATGAATCAAAATCACGAACCCTTCTATTTAAGTGTTCTGTTCAGCACTTCTGCTTCTGCTGAGACTTAACATCCTTTTGCAGCACCCAAGAAGTGACCACTCACCCGCATCTATGGCATCTTATGATCCTGCATATCCTTAGTCCATTTCTGCGAGCCTCCGAGCCATTTTTGCGGTCCCAGCTCCCTTGCCCAATTCCGCTTCTGTCACGACCCATTTTACCCTCCGAAAGGTATCGTGACGTCACCTAGTCTTTATGACTAGTTAAGCCTACAATATGTTGAAAATGACTTAACCAATAAAATGAAGACAGAAAAGAACTCAAGTAGATATAACATACCTGCTCAGCATATACACTTTCACTTCCCAAAACCCGAAATGTCACCATAGTCACAAGCTCTGTACTAAATGTAGCTCTATACAATGAAACAGTGGAAAAATACATAAGTCTTCTATGATTATACTAGAGTAGAGGGGGACTCATGGGATTCTGCGGACGCGACAAAATTACCTCGCGGTCTCCTGGCTGCTGCTAGAACGACTCCTAGCCACGATATTGGGTGCTGGTACCTGGATATGCACATGAGGAAAACATGCGCAGGAAAGGGCGTGAGTACTCCACATTCGGTACTCCGTAAGTGCCAAGCCTAACCTCAGTCAAGTAGTGACGAGGTCAGGTTGAGGCCCTAATGAGTTTGTAAAACAAGTCAATATACAATTTAAAACAGTGAAATATAAATAAGCAATGATAAACAGGATTAACGAAAATGGAAAGATTTAATAACATAAATAGAGCCCTCGGCTCAGCACAGCATATATCTCAACAGTAAATGTGCAATGCAGTACACGGGGAAAGCTCTCGGATCTCAGTCCGTAGTCCCAATTTAAATATGCTATGCAGTATAGGGGAAAGCTAACGGATCTCCATACGTAGTCCCAATTTAAATATGTATTTCAGTACAGGGGGAAAGCTCCCGGATCTCGGTCCGTAGTCCTAATTTAAATATGAAATGCAGTACAGGGGAAAAGATCCCGGATCTTGGTCCGTAGTCCCAATTTAAATATGCAAAGCAGAAGTATGTCAATTATGGCTTAACTAAACAGTCCAGGAAAAACAACAGACAAGAATAGGGTAAAGCTACCTAAGCATGATGCGACTAGTAGCAAATAAGGGGGGGGGATCAAGTAAGAGCAGATAGGCATGCTTACTCTTAAGCTATCTACTCAATTAATATAGGAAATAGTCATATATGAATGAAAATGAGTGATTTCATGGAATTAAAAATAGGATTTTAGCAACAATGACCCGTGTACGCACTCGTCACCTCACTTACACGGCGGCAACGTAACAAAATCAGTGTAAAAAATGCCTAAAAGGAAGTCCCCAACATAGAATTAGGCAAGCCACTTACCTTTATTGGGCTAATCAACTCAATACCACGCTCTTTCCACGAGTATTTGACTCCGGATGGCCCAAATCTATTCAAATCGATTGCATGGTGTAAATATCACTTCAAGGGAACAAAATAGCTAATTATTTATAAGCTAATACGTGAAATTAGGAAATTCACCCAAAAAGTCCCCCAGACCCACATCTCGAAATCGAGTAAAATTTATATTACTCGAACACCCATTCGCTCATGAACCCACTCGAACAAGAATCAACAGAATTCGACGTCTAAATCTCCCTAAATCCTCAGATTTCTACTAGGGGAAATTTCATCCCATTTTCATGGCTTTTCATCCAATTTCATTGATTAGATTGAGGAAAATGATAGAGATTATTGATATACAAATTGATTAAGGTTAGAAAACGTTACCTATGATTCTCCTCTTCAAATCCCACTGAAAATCGCCAAGTTCGGAGCTCAGAATCGATTTTGGAATTATGAATTTTAAACCCTCGGATTTTTGGTATAACCAGCCCAGATGTTTCGCACCTGCGACACTGGGATCGAATTCATTAAACGACCTGGGGTCGCACCTGCGGAACACTCTTCACACCTGCGTGTTCGTACCTACGGAAACACAATCGCAGGTGCGTAAATTCATTGAACGACCTAGGGTCGCACCTGCGGAACCCCCTTCACACCTGCATGTCCGCACCTTCGAAAATACCATCGCAGGTGCGAGACTTCAAAACCAGAATGGTTCAGCTGCTCTCAAAGTCTCAAACTCACCCATTGGGCATCCGAAACAACCCCGAGGCCCCCGGGACCTCAACCAAACCTACCAACTGACCCTAATACCCTGTTCAAACTTGGTCGAGCCTTAAAAACACATCTCATAACATGAAAATCATCAGCTATGCATAGATTCAAGCCTAAGAACTTAGGAATTTCTAGAATTCACATCTGATGCCGAAACACATCTAAACTCATCTAAATGACCTCAAATTTTGCACACAGTTCATAAATTACATTACGGACCTGCTATCAGTTTTGGAATTCCATTCCGAGTCCGATATCAAATTTCACCTATCGGCCGAAATCGCCGAAATTCTAACTTTCGCCAATTCAAGCCTAAATCCACAACCGACCTCGAAACCACATTCTGAACACGCTCCTAACCCCGAAATCACCCAACAGAGCTAACGGAGTCGATGGAATTACATTCCGGATCCGTCTTCACACAGCTCTAGCTACGGCCAGATTTCTAAAGCTAAATTCCACATTTATGGACTATGTGTCCAAAATCACCCCGGACTTCATCACTCAACGCTCCGACAACTTCCAATAACATAAATAGACATGGGAGAAGAAGTTAATAGGGGATCGGGGTGCTGATTCTTAAAATGACCGACCGGATCGTTACATCTTTCGCGGTCCCCATGCAGCATATGGGATCACATAGGTACGAAAATTCCCTTGCACCTGCGGCCACCTGCACTCACCCCTCCAAACTCTCACATGCACCTTCCAGTCCACACTTGGAAGCTCACACCTGCGATCAAAGTTGTGCTAAAGCAAGCACTATGAGCAGAGTTAAACTTCAGGTGTCACCCTTGTGCGTAAGAAATTCAATTATCCTTGGTGTAGAAGGTTTACCGCAAGGCGAGTAATATGTCAGCGAAGATGTGAAAAAAAATGCCAAAGATGAAGAGGTAACTATCGAATGGTAAAGGAAGAATGCAGTAAAAAGGTGAAAGGGATGAGATTGCATTTATACAGATTCTACAGATATAATATGACTCCAGAACATTATGCAAGCATGATGACGGGGAGAATCAATAAGTGTTTCACACTTGATGATATTGATATATAAGTGGGAATGAACACTTGATACATAAGGATCCCGTACAAGAGGTAAGTTAAGACAAAGGACATAACCCAATAGGCATTACATAAAATAGATATATGAGAGTGGATCAACGGGTAGTCTGTAGCTGATTCAGGAAGAGCCTAGTTATTTCTAGATAAGAGGATACAGACAAATTAGTAGTTCATGCAAGATAAACTTAGTGAAACCTAGCATAGAAAATTCAGTCTCTCAGATACAACGTCGTAATCCTCGAGAAATATTTAGATACGATTTGGGGTAGTAGAAGGTACAATATAAGTGTTACAGAAATAAAAGAGAGTGCCACTAGGGAGACAACTGAAATTTCAATTCAGAAACAACTCTACGAGCACAAGGGCGTGGATGTAAATAACTATGCATAATGATAAGCGTGTAAGAACATCAGAAATACCGTGGGGTATACGATATAATAAGATCTCAACTTTACAAGAGTTAGAGGGTCTTCCCTAAGCACTGCAACGAAAGACTAGCTGAGGAAATAAGGAAGAAGGATTCAACATAAGCATAGTGACCTAAAGAAGAAATGCTCTTGTAATAGCAGTCTCACTATAATATTGTATGAACTCCATAAGAAAGTGGCACCTATCGTGGCTAATGAACGGGAAGAAGAAAAAAATCAAAAGTTTATAATGGAGAATATGAGTTACAGGGAACTCCAGTATTCGGGGGAACTAAGATAAGCCAAGTATCTGTGCAGCAAGTGGCAGAACGACCAAGAAAAGTAATTTTTTATATTTAAAGACAACTGAGAAGGCATGAAAGGAAATCTATAGGTCTAGCATGTTAAAAGGAAGGTTGCGAGTAGTATAAATATATATATGCATACGTCGCAAGCTAAAGTATGGTAGAGCAACAAGGTTTTAGCTAGACAGGAATAAGGATAAGAAAAGGTGAGTGAGAAGGTGGCGAGAATAAGTATGTCCTCGGGATTAAACCCATCACAACAAAAGAGTTGATGGTTTTCATAAAGTTATAAAAAGCTCAATATAGCATGAGTGAACTCAAATGATTTTAAAACTAGGAGAATTTAGAGGAGATAGAATGCTACCCTGGTAGTAAAGTAAGGGTGTAATTGTGATAAATGATAAGAGGATGACATTTAGGCCTTTGATTGAGTAATGATTTTGAGAGCAAGGATTTCATGAACTGCACGGGATTAGAATACCCCTGTAGATGAATCACATTGGGATGCTATGAAATATAGTTATTGAAGTATAGTATCGTCCCTATGTGGATCAGGAAAATCACTTCAGATGTTCCACGATGAGACGTGAACCCTAGTGACAATATATTACATAAGAGGTTTCAAGTTATCAGTGGTAGATTATAGATCAACATTAAGGTTAATCAATAATAGATAGATGAAAGTTACATAGTATGGGATGAGATTAGGCTATCATTATTAAGATAAACAATAATGAGGAAGCATTAAAGGACTTAGATTTATGTGTATAGGATAAGCAGCGAGAGAACAACATCGAGTTGGGTAACAGGCCTCGGTAATAATAAAGTGAAGTAAGAGTTATGGTATAGTATTACCTATCTAGTTGTAGTAAATCCATAAGAATATATACCCGAGACTATGAAACAAAATATAGCAATAGTCATAATTTCGACAAAGTACCGAGCGATGAAATTCAGTACACCTATAGATGCCAGAGGGATAGCTTGTCGAGTTCTATATATGTTCCCAAAGAGAGGCCTAGAGATTGGCTAAAAGCTGGAGGAAAAGAGAGAAAAGAGTCGCATAGGCGCACATACAAGGTCAGAATTGTACAGACTGCATGAAATAAGGTAGAAACAGTTACGAGATTGAAAGAATTTCGACCACAAGTCGTGGTGTGAGACAGAGGCCTAAAGGGGGGAATGCCCTAACCTTCACCGAACAGCTCCCTATATGGCATACTAAAATATTAGTAAAAGCTATTGTTTAAGAAAAAAATAAGTGCATCAGTCAACGTTCGAGGACGAATGTTCCAAAGGGGGGAATGATGTTACACCCCATATTTTCGTACGTGAGAGTACGTCGTAAGTCAATTGATTTAAGCTCAGAAATGAGATCGTATTTGAAAGTACATAAAGTAAGTTAATCATGTTAACTTGTAGGTTAAAAATATTTAAGATCATGGACTGCAAGTACCAAGAGGCTTTGAAGGCTTATAAGCTAAACCAATTGAAGAAAATAAGTTTCGTCAAAAGTCGACAAGTTGGGAATGTTATAACATGTACTTTTGGGGTGAGACTAGAGTGCTCAAAATGATAAGGAGGTTATGTTATGAGTTATTTTTTTCTTATGATAGTCATGTGTTATGTTTTGAATTCAAGTGAGTTGTGGAACAAAAGTTGGCAAAGATCATCACAAGTTACATTCATAAATATGCTGAAATTTAGGTCAAATGTTGCTGAGCTTCTCTCCTAATATACTTGGAATTGGGGGATGATATACCTAAAAAATTGAAGATCTATGAATATATTTTCCAACCCATTAAGACTTTCATCAATACGACATTGGAGTATAGAGATATTTGCAGTTTCGCGAGACTGCGCAAACCGCATAGGTGACAAGTATGTTTGTCACTAAAGCTTCTTGAGCAATACATTTCGTGTGTTATATGAGGTCTTTTTGGGACATATTATATACCAAATTTAAGGTCTTGGAATTTAGTTTCTAACTCTCTTAATTCATTCATACGACATCCGAATAAAATGATATAAGTATCTGAAGAAGAGCCAATAATAGGGTGCCAAGCTAGCACCTCTTTGACTTATCAAAAAAATAAAAAATAAAAAAAAAAAAAATATATATATATATATAGGCCTTATGTCGTATCTTTCTTCAATTTTCCACATACCACGACCATATAAGACCCCTAAACTTATCCTCAAGCTCTCCGCAAGGGTTTCCAAGAATATTAACATCCCGGGTATGAAATAAAGAAGCGATAACACTAGAACGTCCCCTACGACGTAAGTATCTCTATATCGACTCTCTTTTTCATTGTAGTTTGAGTTTTGGATGGTACTTCATAATTAAGAAAACGTCTAATTTCTGTATTTAAGCTTTAAATATTAATGAAGGTTGATAAGTTTGTTTCCTAATAGTTAGGACTCACGAGACGATGATCGAAAGTCGTGAGTTCAAGTTATTCGACTTGTAGAGGAATGTTTTTTTGATTGTTTTGTGTTGCTTTTGGGATCTCTATTTTGCTGGTGTTTTATGTAGTTTTTGAGGATAAAAGTTGCGTAGAAACACCACATAATGGCGGAATGGTGTGTTGGTCATTCCCCATTACATTTTTAGTTTATTTGACACTTCTTTTGTTGTCGTTTTATGTATGAAGTGATTAGGGTGTGTGGGCTGTTTTGTGATATATTGTGATGGAGATACGATTGTAAAATGATGCATACATATTTTTATTGTTTTTTATTTGTCTTGTTGATATATGGTATTGGAGGAGGGCCTTGTTATAGGGGAGATCTTACCCAAATTTTCGTAAACGAGCTACTAGTTTAAGTTGCACATTTAGCCTTTACTCAACACTGATTTTGAATCTCCTTATGCTATGGTAGATTGCGTTGAGTTTTTTGAAGAATTTCTTGGAAGGTATTAAGGACTCATTTGAGTGAAGGTATGTTAAGACACTTCTTTCTTTTGACATTATCTAAAGTGAAACGAACGTACACGATACACTATTTCATAACGAATATACTCCTAGCAACTAAGGTTTCCCGTGTTGTTCTTTTCTTATAAAGTTAACCTAAGAAAGTATGTGTGACCTTGAATCCTAATGAAGTTCATATTGATGGTATGATGTCCATAATGTTAATCGAAGGTGCAATGACCTTACGTAACTCCTAAAGGTTTAGAACGTGATTCTATGAGTCCAGCATGCATTATATATGTATCTACTTTACTCTAATGAGTCGTGCTATAGTTGTCCTAGTACGGCACCTATTGTGAAACCATAGATCAGGCGGTTTTACCGATCTCCACGTGACCAGGTACTATCCTACCAAGCCTTATGATGGTCGGGTATGTTTTTACGGAGTCCTCTTCGAGGTCGGGTACGATATGATGATGATGATGCCCATAGAGGCGTATGTTTTTAAAATATTATGTATATATATGTATCACGCATTTCATGTCACTATCTTCAGAAGCACTCAGATGCTATAGGTTATATCTCCTATATCTTTCTTTACATTACTATTCTTATTTATGCTTTTCTGCCTTACATACTCAGTACTTTATTCGTACTGACGTCCTTTTTGCCTGGGGACGCTTCGTTTCATGCCTGCAGGTCCCGGTAAACAGGTTGACAATCCTCCTAGTAGGCTATCAGCTCAGCGAAAAGTGTTGGTGCACTCCAATTTCTCCGGAGTTGCCTATTTGGTCAATATGATTTGGACATGTATTAATTGGTATGGTGGGGCCCTATCCTGACCTTTATGATATTTATGTACTCTTAGAGGCTTGTAGACAGATGTCAGGTATATGGATACTTGTATGGCCTTGTAGGCCTATTTTTTTGAGTTTACAAATGATCATGTCAGCCTTATAGGCCCGTATGTCACATGTATAAGTTTTTATATCATGTTAGACCGTCCTATGCCTAGCATTCCCTTGTGTTTTATTTTGATTATGTCATGATGATCCTTTTGGCACATTTACCCATGATAGTACGACAAGAAAGACATGTTACATTGGTACTCGGTTGAGTAAATTACTGGGTGCCTGTCGCAGCCCTTAAGTCGTGACACGTGATTACGCCTAACGTGGTACTAGGCAAGCCGATATTATGGAATAGTTCTAATACCTTTAACAGAAAATAAATTAAAGCAGTTTAAATAATAAAATCTCTAATAAAAATGGGATACATACTCAAAACACAATGCGAAAGTTCCCAATATTGGGGTGTCACATAGTACATGAGAATCTATACATCACAAGTCTGGAAAACACTATTTAAATATTCTAAAACTAAATACAATAAGCGGGAAGATAGGGAAGGAGAGACAAGGTCTGGGAAACGCCAGGAAAATACCTTAGAATCTCCCTTAAAGATCAACTGTGCGGTGAAATCAACACCCACCGTGTCGGGAAACACCTGGATCTGCACACGAAGTGCAGGGTGTAGCGCGAGTACAACCAACTCACTAAGTAACAAGACTAAATAAAGAACTGAAAGTAGTGACGAGCTTCACAGTTAAAGTTCAATTACAGTAATTACAACATAAGAAGGTAGGAATGCTTTCAAGTTTGACAGTTAAGGCCAAAACAGTAATTTCATATCAAGTTCAACCTAAACAGAAGATAATATCTCTTAGAAAATTCAAAACAGTGATATATGACAGCTGAAGTGCAACAATAAGGAAATCAATACTTATTCTTTGAGCAATCGTCACTCAGTCCTCCCATTAACTCCAACATCGCAATTACTATATCCTCACAACCACTCATTCCTCTCAATAACTCAACACTCAGCACTCAGCACTCGGCATTCTGCACTCGCACTCAGTAGGTACCTGTGCTCACTAGGGGTGTGTAAATACTCCGGAGGGGCTTCGATTATGAGTTATTCTTTTTTATTATCGCAGTTACACACTATCATTCTCATTGTTGAGTTATTGGTGTTAAAGTTGTGAAAGTCATTATCACATTGAGGCGAAGTTGTTAATTGTTGTGATATCTTTCTTATTGAGCAATTTACATTCACTGTTATTGTTGATATTCATGTATACATTACGGTCGAGCCATGGTCTATTGTTGTGGAAACATTGATTTTACGACCCAAAATCATAACATGTCGTGATGCCGCCTAACGTGATACTAGGCAAGACGACATTACGAATGTAACGACCCGGCCGGTCATTTCGTGAGATTAGCCCCATTTTCCCCATTTATGCTTCATTATATATTTCTTAGCCTGTTTATATTGTGTTGGGTTAGATGGTTTGGGTTCGGAGAGGTCGTGGTGAGAACATATGCACTTAGCCTCTTAAAGTAGCCTAATAGTTGAAAAGTCAAACTGAGAATTGACTTATCGGTAAACGACCTCGGAATGCGGATTTTATGGATCAGATAGATTCTCTAGGTGATTTGGGACTTAGGAGTGTGTTCGAAATGAAGTTTTGATGTCCGGTGTAGAATTAGGCTTGAATTGGCAAAAGTTAGTTTTTGGCGATTTTCGGTCGACAGTGGAAAAAAGGCTATCAGGGTCGGAATGGAATTCCGAAAGTTGGAACATGTTCGTAATGTCATTTTGGATATGTGTGCAAATTTTCAGGTCAATCGGATGTGTTTTGGTTGGTTTCGGCATCATTGGCGAAATTTAGAAGTTTCAAAGTTCAGAGGCTTGAATTTGATGTAATTTTGGTGTTTTCGTGTTGTTTTTGGTGTTTAGACGGCTCGGCTAAGTTTGAATGATGTTATGTCATGTTTTGGTAGGATTTATTGGGGGCCCTAGGAGCTCGGGATTGATTTCGGATGGTTGGCGGAGGTTTGAACTTGAGAAATTTGCAGCAAATAGCTGATGATGTTAGCTGCTGGTGTGGCCGCACCTGCGGATGGAAATCCGCAGGTGAGACACCGCAGGTGCGAAGGTCCATGCGTAGTTGCGAAAAGAGGCTAGGTAGGAGGATTCTACAGGTGCGAAGAGCTGGTCGCACTTGCGAAGCCGCAGGTGCGGAAAAGGGACCACAAGTGCGAGAAAGGGGCTGTTAGTGGGTTTTCGCAGGTGCGCACCTGGGACCGCTGGTGCGGGTCCACAGGTGTGAGGAAAGGTTCGCAGGTGCAGATTAACTGGGCAGAATATTATAAAAGAGTGCCTCCGCGAAATTTTGGTTATTCTTCCATTGTTGCATGCGGGTGGAGCTTATTTGAGAGCAAATTGAAGAAAGAATTCGAGGTTCTTTGAGTGGAGGTAAGTTACCGGATTATAAAACTCGTTTCTATGCTATTTTTGATTCGGGTTAGGCTTGTAATTTGAAGAATTAAAGTGGAAAAAGTTGGGCAAAATGGGGAGGAAGATTGGAAATTCTTTAGGTGATTTGAGTGGGCAATTATGGTCCGATTGTGGAGTTTTTGGTATGTCTAGAATCGTGGGTGGATGAGGATTCTAGTGATGTAAATTTTATTGAATTCCGAGACGTGGGCCCGAGGCTCGGATTTGGCCGAATTTCGAGAATTGTGTTAAAATTTATATTTTTCGATTGGTTTTTGTTCCGTTAGCGTGTATTGATGATGTTAATCTGATTTTGGTTAGATTCGGAGCATTTGGGAGCTAATTTGAGGGGCAAGCGCATCGCGGAGTAGGTTTTGGGCTGTTTTGAGGTAAGTAACGATTGTAACTCTAAACCTGAGGGTATCACACCCCGTTATTGATATTGTGTTGATAAATGAGGTGACGCAGATGCTAGGTGACGAGCGTGGGGGCGTGCACCGATAGGGATTGTGACTTGGTCCATACCGTAGCGACTATTAAGCCGCGTATTCGATTTGAACCTTATAACATCATGTTTTTCAGAAGTTTATACTTGTTTATGGGCTGTGAACCATGTCTGGGTCCTAGTGCCGGTCTGGTTAGACCCTTAGAGGTATTTTCCATGTGTGGGGCCTTGTGCCGACCTGTTTACACCCTCAGGGGGTTGTTTTACACTATTCTACCACTATCCTGTTAATTGTGAACTCAGTCATTGTTTCCTACTTCTTGTTATTTTCACTGTTATCACACTGCTTGAAAATCTCTAAAAAGTATTTTGGGCTGAGTTCCGTAAGTCGAGATAAATTGCCCAAGTGGCTTGTGAGGGTGACTGAGTCAGGATGAGAGCCGAGTATGTGAGGATAGTTATGGGACAGGCTGCACGCCGCAACAATATATATGTTATATATTATATGTGGTTCGTATTGCACGCCGCAACAATATAGATTATATATATACGGATCTGACTGCACGCCGCAGCAATATATGTATTGGATCGGGCTGCACGCCGCAGCAGATATAGCACTGGGGCTGAAGGAGCCCCTCGAGGAGTCTGTACACCCCCAGTGAGCAGTCGACTATTATATGGACCGGGCTGCACGCCGCAGCACTATATGTTATATATATGGATCGGGCTGCACCCTGCAACATTATAAATATATATATGTATGTATAAAGGTAGTGGAGCAGGCTGCCCGCCGCAGCAGTTGTGTGTGTTCATGGTACTTGCTGACTACGAGTGTTAAGTGAGAGCATGAGATATTGATAGTGGAGTCACGAGTGACTGAGAGGCTTGCCCGAGAGGCTTTATTGTGAGTGATATGGTGCCCGAGGGGCTTATATTTTATGAAAATGCTATTTTTCACTCTTCTTTACACCGAGCCTCTGATAACAAATGTTGGATAAAATTTTTGCTACGAGATTTCTAAATGGAAACCAGAGTTTTTTTTTTTTATAAAATAGTCGGAATTGTAGATTTCTGACTTGATTTATTCATTTCCACTGTTATTCATTATGTGGATTTACATGATTTAAATGCTCGTCACTACACTCAAGTTTTTAGTTACATTGATTACTTAGTGAGTTGTCATACTCACGTTACTCCCCGCACCTCTACGTGTAGATCCAGGTATCAGGACATATCACTAATTGATTTCCGGACGATATTGGAGTTGTTCGAGGATAGAGGTAGCTGCTCAGCATCCTCGGCTCACCTCCTTTCCTTCCCTCCGTTTATAGTTTCTTTTGGTCTTTTGTACCTCAGACTTTTGCTGTAGCAAGTCACTATTATACATTGCATTTTTAGTCGTGGATACTTATGACGGTTGGCTCCAGGTTTTGGGGAAGTGTGTATTTGTTTATCTCTTTCCGATATTTTTAAAATTTGCTAAACATTGGGGAAATTATGGGATATATTGACAATCTGAAAATGTTGGCTAGCCTAGCTCCATGATAGGCACCATCACGACCGGCTTAGGAGTTAGGGTCGTGAGAATGAAATAGTTCCAAGGCCTTTAACAGAAAATGAATTAAAGCATTTTAAATAATAAAATCTCTCATAAAACATGGATAGAGACCCAAAACACAACACACAAGTTCCCAAATATCAGGATGTCATAGAGTACATGAGCATCTATACATCACATGTTCGGAAAACACTCTCTATAATAGTCTGAAACAAAATAAAATAACCGGGAGCATAGGGTAGGAGAGACAAGATCTACAAAACACCGGGAAACTACCATGGAATCTCCCAAAAGATCAAGTGTGCGATGAAATCAACACCCGCCGTGTCCGGAAACACCTGGATCCGCACACTAAGTGCATGGTGTAGTGTGAGTACAACCGACTCAGTCAGTAACGAGACTAAATAAAGAACTGAAAATAGTGAAGAGCTTCACAGTTAAAGTTCAATTACAACAATTCAAGCATAAGAAGGTAGGCATGCTTTCAAGTTCGACAATTAAGGAAAAAACAATAATTTCATGTCAAGTTTTACTGTAACAGAAGATAATATCTCAGAGAAATTTCAAAATAGTGATTTATGACAGTTTAAGTGCAACAATAATGAAATCAATGTGTCCTCTCTAAGCACCAGTCACTATGTCCTCCCATTCACTCCAACCTCACAATCATTCTTTCCTCACAGCTACTCATTCCTCTCAATCACGCAACACTGGGCACTCACACTAAGTATGTACTTGTGCTCACTAGGGGTGTGTACAAAGTCAGGAGGGGATCCTTCAGCCCAAGAGCTATAACGAGCCAATCATGGCATATAACAATGAAACATGATGCGGCGTATAGCCTGATCCCATAAATATCCTCACAATCAGGCCCTCAACCTCACTCAATTATCAACCTCTCCGGTCTCTTGGCTATCAGAAATCATGATAAGCAACCCAACAACAATGATATAATTCATCAATAATGAACAATAGAGATTGTGATGTAATATGCAAGTAAGACTATGATGGAGTACAAAACAACAATCTAGCAGATAATTCAACATGTACATGGCTTCTTTGGGTCCCTACAATGTCAACACATGCCCTAAACATGATTTCTATCATTATTTGAAGTTAAATTTCTCTAATAAATGGAGAATGTGCGGAGAACAGCATATTATTCTACTGCACAGTTACATGAAATTGACCAAGTCACAATTCCTATGGTGCACGCCCACAGACCCATCACCTAACATGTGCATCACCTCAAAACCAAACAAATGACACCAAATACTGGGTTTCGTACCCTCAGAACAAAATTTAGAATTGTTACTTACCTCAATCCGGGCAAATCTCTGCTCCAACACACCCTTGCCTCACTAAACCGCCTCTGCATGCCTTGAATCTAGCCATAGAGAATTCGATATAATCAATACGGGCTAAAAGAATCAACTCCATAAGAAATGCTAACTTATTCAGCAAAATTCAAAAAATCGACTCAAAAGCCGGCCCTCGGGTCCACGTCTCAAAAATCGATAAATGTCACATAACCAAAAATCCCATTCAACCACGTGTCCAACCATGCCAAATTTATCAAAATTCGACACCAAATTGTCACCCTAATCCCGAAATTAAACTCTCCAAATCCCTAGCATCAAACTCCTAATTTACACCTATAATGCACACCGACTAGGTGGGAATATCAATGGGGAAGAAAAATTATTGAACAAAAATGAGCACGAAGAACTTACATCAAGAATCCCCTAAAAACCCTCTCAAGAATCACCAAAACCGGAGCTCAAAATGTTGAAAATGAGCAGAATCGTGAACCTTCCGGTATTGCGGTCCCCATGCCGCATCTGCGGTTACACAGGTACAGAAATTCCCTCGCACATGTGGAAACCTGCACTCACCCCTCCAAACTCGCACCCGCGCCATCCAGTCCGCACCTGTGAGCTCGCACCTACAATCAAAGCTCTGCGGGTGCGGTTACACCAGCAGAGCGCAGACTTCAGCAATCACTCAATTTCATCTTTTGATCTGTTAACCATCCAGAATCAACCCGAGGCCTCGGGACCTCAACCAAACATACCAACAAGTCTAAAAATAGTATACGAACTTAGTCGAACCATCAAATCACATAAAAAACTTCAAAAACACGTATCGGAACCCAATTCAAGCCTATTGAAACTAAGGAAATTCCAACTTCTACAAACGACGCCCAAACCTATCAAATCACGTCCGATTGACCCTAAATTTTGCACATAAGTCACAAATGACATTACGAGCCTACTACAACTTCCGTAATCGGAACCTGGCCCCGATATCAAACGGTCCACTCCCGGTCAAATTTTCCAAAACCAAATCTTTCGCCATCTTAAGCCTAATTCCACTACGGACCTCCAAATCACAATCTGGGCATGCTCCTAAGTCAAAAATCACCCAAACGGAGCTCACGGAACCATCGAAACTCCATTCCGGAGTCGTTTATACATAAGTCAACATCCGGTCAACCATTTTTACTTAAGTTTTCAGCTATGAGACCAAGTGTCTCTGTTCATTCCCATATCTATCCGGACCCAAACCAACTACCCCGACAAATTACATAACAGCTGCAAAGTACAAAATGTGAAATAAATGAGGGAACGGGACTACAACTCTCAAAACGACCGACCAAGTCGTTACATTAAATTGTTGATTATTGGCAATTTGTGACAGGTGGGAACTGGTGTTGCGAGTTGTTATTGTGGTTTGATATTGATGTGCATGTGGTAGTATAAGGATAGGGGTTAATGTGTATGTGGTAGCATAACGTGGGACATATGTACATGTTGCTTGTAAGGGAACTACTTGAAGCCATACATTGTTATAAGGTGGGCTAAAGTGCATGTAGATATTTTGGGGAAAATGTTTTCAAGAAAATTTAAATGTAAGGCTCACACGATGGTATAAGGAAAGATTGTGATTGAAATTGAGAAATGTAAATACGAGGTGGTACCTCGGCTATGATTCTTGTTGTGTACGAGTCGGTACCCCGATTGTGATTCTTGTTGTATACAAGATGGTACCTCGATTGTGACTCTTGTTGTTTATTTCATGTTGTAAAGAGTTATTGGTAGAAAACTTTTTGTTGCATTTATTTTACCTTGTATTATCAGTTTGGATCTGTATTTGACTTTGGTGGTTCTCTTTAAATTGTTTCCCTCATGTTATCTCCATGCTTACAATTCTGTCATTAGTATATGTTATTGACTTGCTTCGTATCCCTTATTTATCCACTTGACTTTACTTCTCGTTATTATGTTCTCATTGTGCTATTTATATTCTAGTAGGTGTCTTGAACTGACCTCGTCACTACTCTACCGAGGTTAGGCTTGATACTTATTGAGTACCGTTGTGGTGTACTCGTACCTACGTTTCTGCACATCTTTTTGTGCAGATCCAGTTATGTATGCTCGTGTTAAACGTTAGTGATTGGTTGTAGCTGATTTTTTGAAGAATTCAAGGTATAACTGCTCGGCGTCTGCAGGCATCAGAGTCACCCTCCTTTATCATTCTTTTCTGTTGTATTTTTCATTCAAACAGTGATGTAGTAGATATTCTAGTTTATTCTGTAGAGCTTATGACGTAGTTCAAGTGGTTCTGGGAAATGTGCTGCTGAGATCCTATTTCAGAAGGTTATATGAGTTTATCAGTCTTGATTTAGTAATTTATTAATTATTTCTATCAATTTATTATAAAATGTTAGGCTTACCTAGTCTTAGGGACTAGTGTTGCGCCCCCCTTTTTCCTCGTGGAATCCGGGGTTTCGACATCTTTTGGGACAACTCATTTCCTTTTGGGAAGGGGTATGGATATTGAAGAGTCTCCACCTAACGGATTTAAGGTGCGTTAGGGCATCTAATGCAAGTAACTCATAAACCATTTTACATTACCAGAGATTGGGTAAGAGCTCAGAATTACCTCGAGGGGGAGGTGTTAGGCACCCCTCGAGGTCCACAACGGTGGGTCCCGGCCAAACTCATTTTACTGAATTGGTCATAAAGAAATTTAAACAAATAAAGATCATTCAAAATGGGAATAAAGGAGGTCCTTGGTTTATTAGCCTATAGGATCATTTATGTGCAATACTCGGTAAACTTTCCCCAAATAGAGGTGTTACGCGTAGCATTAGCGCACATGTCGTCATATCCTTTACTACCCAATTACCCTTCCCTTAATTACTACTTAAGCGATTCTAATTGAATATGTACTCTATGCGTGTATTACCCGCCCCTTTACCTATCGCCCTGGAGGTGTTTAGGACCTCTATTAAGGTAGTTCTAGACTCACCTATAGTGCTTAAAAAAAAGAGAAAATCTAAGCGACAAACAAAATAGATAGGACTGTCATATAACAAAGCAATCAAAGGCTCACATTTACTCCACAAATAAGCAAACAATGGCACGTCTCAAACATCAATTTTTAAACACTTTAAAGTCCTATAGCAGGATATCTAGGTGCACACAAAAGCAGAATATGCAACATTTGTTAAGGCGAAGTAGTGAACACCTAATCAGTTTGCCTGCTGATTTTTATGGCTTACTGAATCTAGGCAGTAGCCTATAGACATAGTATCTAAGCGTGAATCATACCATAATAACACACTAGTGATTTACTTATAACAGGCAGATTTTTATCTATTTAGACCCTATAGGCATGTTGTCTATGCATTGAAAATGATCACAAGCATTACTTCAGGACGTATAAACACAAAAATTGATTTTACTGAATCTGCGCAGAAGCCGATAGACATAGTATCTAAGCGTGAATCAGACCATAATAACACACTAGCGATTTACTTATAACAGGCAGATTTTTATCTATTTAGACCTTATAGGAATGTTGTCTATGCATTGAAAATGATCACAAGCATTACTTCAGGACATATAAACACAAAAATTTACTTTACATATTTATCTCTACAAAAATGATATCTAAGTGTCAAGCTGTTTTTAGACTTATTCCTTATAGACATGACGACTAAGTGTTCATACTGATTTCAAATATGATTTCCCAAGGACATGATATCTAAGTGACCAGAATATTATACGAATTTGATAATTCCCAAAGGAAGATCCTATAGGCATGGTTTCTAATGCACATTGAGACTTGAATATATGCATGAACATAAATTTTTGATACATAATTGATAAACGTCCCATAACAAGATTTCTAAGATGTAAAGTGGAAATTCAGGACAAATAATGAGATAAATCCTATAGGCATTATTTGTAATACATATAAACAATCACAATAATCCTACAGGCATGATTTCTACCCGATCCCAACAAAGATATATAAAAATTCCTCCCAACTTTATTAATAACCCCAATATCTGTTTTTACAAGAATTGTTATTACATACCAGATATAAATGAACTACAGAATGAAATTACTATGCTATAGGGAGCTTAGATAGGCCCAAATAAAACCTGGAAAACCAGGCCTTCACTCAAGTCTGAAATGCCAGTATCTCATAGTACCAAGATGATATCCTGGTGTGTCAAAGTTCCCAAGGGTCTCAAGGATCCCGGGCAATCGTCACACCAGGAATCCTTTAAAAACAGTTTTGTGCGTAAGTGTGGAAGAGCGAGCCCCAGTGTGTCAGAGTTCGGAGGAGTCTCATGGACTCCTAGGCAGTGCTCACACTGGAGGGGAAGGACACTAGGTATTCTTAGAGTAGGAGTTGAAAATAGTGTATGAAAATAAGGAATAGCTTTGAGAAAACAGTTTAGGAGTAAAATAGGAATAAATAGAGTCATTGCAGCACTCTGAGTTCCAACAAAGGTTTCCAACAATCAAACAAGGGACAAAAATAGGATCACAACCATTTCAAAGCAAAGCTTCACAGGCCTAGATTAGTTCATTAATTAACACTAGGTGGGCATATAGCATGCTACAAACAAACAACTACATAGAGAAGGGTAGCAGGGTTAGGAACATAGAGGTCATTAGTCAAGAACACATAAGACAGGGTGAGAGTGGAAGCATGCTAGTTAACAGAACATAAAGCAGGTTGACAACATAGGACATAGCAGCGGGGATATACATGTTGATTAAAAAAGCCACAAACAGGAAGCACATAAGTTAATATGGTAACAACCAGATTACTGAATAGGACATAGCATATTGATTAAGAGTCATAAACAGGGAAACATATAAGTCTAACTGCATCTGATAACAGCCATATTAGTGAATAGGATATAGCAACAGAAGCAACGAAGATGAAGGGCATAGGTCTAAGTACACAGTAGTAATCATGCTGATTGTGAGTAATAGACATGAAAGTCATAGGAGTTTGGCTTTATGGAAGTACTCAGGCTAACTAAGATCAATAAACAGGGAAGACATAGGTAGTCATGCTAATTAAAATCAATACACAGGAAAGACGTGGCTTAAAACTACATAGAAGTGGTCATACTAATTGAGGTCAATAAACAGGAGAGACAAAAGTTTAAGTACAAGACTAAACATACTGATTAAAAGAAATAACATGAAAAATAGAAGTTTAAATACAGAAGTAAACATACTGATTAAAAGCAATAACAGGAAAGCACATAGGTTTAATCTTCATAGCAAATGAATGACAAGAGGAGTGGAGACATACCAGTTAAATATGGTAAAACAAAAGGTGAAAGTATGCAGAACTCAGTGGTCTAGCATTGGCATTCAGCCGGCTAGATAATGTAGCAAGCACGAATAGCAGAAAATAGGAATGAGAGCAAATATTATGTGTGTGTGTGTTTCTGAATTGTGTTCGTCTGTTTAGAAGAATCAAAATGAGAGTTTATATAGCACTTAGTAAGGTAAACAAATAAGGCAAGAATAACTCAGAGTTCATAAAACAGGATAATCAAATAAATCAACCAGTTAATTGGGGAATTAACCCAATCAATTCATACAGAAAATCCGGGAGAGGCCCCTTAGAATAGGGAGAGTCAAGTAACAATACAAATTAGGGTTCAAAAAAGGTAACAAATCAGTCATATACCATATAGGGGTCAATTAAACCCCTAAATCAGACTAATATGTTAATTAAGGCAAGTATTACTAATTAAAGTCACAAATAAGGAAATAGATAAAATCACAGAGAAATACTAATTTTAACAGGAAAATATAATTCGAACCCTAAAAAAATCAGTCAATATATTTGATTGACAGAAATAAATAAATAACGGGATAAAGATTGAAGCAATCAGTGCAGGAAACAGAAAGACCTAGGGTTTAAGCATATACACAAAAAATAGTCGAAATAGCAAAGAATAATCAAATTCAAACACTTGAAAGTCAAAAACCCTTTTGAAGAAAACTTAGAACGAAACCCTAATTTCAGAAAAGCACTGGAATCAAATAGTAATAACGAAAACAAAAAAATTTTTGAGGAAAAAAATACCAAATAACACTTAAAACGTTTTAAATCTATAAGGATCCGAATAGACCCAAGTAGTCATAAGATTAGGGTTTTCGAAAATGACAGAGATAAAAGGAAACTCGGTCTAAAACCATAGATGTGAACCATAAATAAGAAGAAAATAGTACTCACAAACGGAAATGGCCATAGACAGGTCTGTGAGAAAGGTTTCGAACAAAACCAGGTGGAATCTATTTGAGATTCTCTCATAAATCAACGAAATCGAACAACCAGAAGATGTAGGAGGCTGGCAAAGGCCGAAAAACACAGAAAAACCTCATGAACTGTGAGGTTTTCTGGTGAAGGCGGCTAGGTTTTAGGGGAGTGATTGAGAGAGAAGGGGAGGGATTAGGGAAACGAAGACGACGAATGAGATGAAAAAATGAGATAGGTTTTGGGGGGTTAGGTTAGATTAAAAAGGAAGGAAATAATGTGGACCATTGATCTCAGAGATCAACGTTCATGATTAAAGAGGGGTTTGAGTCGGGTAGATGAAGAATTGGATAGGATTTAAGATATTTGGGCTGATATAATTGGGTTGAAACGAAATTGAAAGGGGCTATTTGTTAAATACCCAACTAATTAATAAAATAATTTATAAAAATAATTAACAAATTATAAAAATGATTTCCATGCATAAAAAATGGTTTAAAATAACTACTCAATATTATCAAAAATACAAAAAGTTATTTTCTGGTGAAATAATGTAATAATGTGTACATGGGATATTATTGCAAAGTTATTGCAATTATAACCCGAAAAATATAAATGTGGTTATTTATGGAATACTTAAAGCTTATTATGAATTCAAATGGTAAAATTAAGTCATGAAATTATTATAAAGCCATTTGTGATGCAATTAGTAATTATTTATATAATAAAAATGCTAGTATAAATTAATAAAAATTCCTTAGAAAAATGCAGAAACTATGAAAATATATTAGTTGATGCTCATGTACTATTTTGAAAATAGATATGCATATTAAAAATAGTATAGGGAAAAATTCGGTATCAACAACTAGGTGCCATCACGACATCTTGAGAAGGAAATTTGGGATCGTGACAAGTTGGTATCAGATCTCTAGGTTCATGGGTGTTACGAGTCATAAGCAGGTTTAGGTGATCCTTGCAGATCGGTACGGAGACGTTTCTACTTATCTTCGAGAGGCTACAGAACTTTTAGGAAAAATCCACTTCTTTTATTCGTTATCGTGCGAATTAGTTATCTTCGAAAACTAAATCTTTGACTTTATATTCTCTCAGAGATGGGGAGGACGTGCACTACTGGATTCGATGATCAGACAGCTATGTCCTTTCTATCACCATGAGAGGCCGGAGACGGGCAGAGGCCGAGTAGGGGCATGCAGTGCAGCTAGAGCACCTACTCGAGCTACGCTAGAGGAGCCACCAGTAGCTCCAGTTGGGGGCCAGCCTTTCACTTCAGGAGACCATCACACAATTCTTGGGTATGTTAGGTACTCTAGCTCAGACGGGGTTGATTCCACTTACACAACCACATCTTAGTATGGGGGAAAAGCTCAGACTCCCGCGACCCGTACTCCAAAGCAACGGGTCTATGTCGATCAAGTCCTAGAGGTAACACCAACACAACATGTTATTCCAACATCAAGTTAGGGTCGTGGCATCTGAGAAGGAGCCGCTTAGATTTGAGAGGTTCAAGAAGTATCATCCTTCTACTTTAAATGGTTTAGCTTCAGATGATGCACATGATTGTTTAGAGAAGTGCCAGCTTATTCTCCGCACCATGGGTGTTCTGTAGACGAGCGATGTTGCTTTTACTACTTTGCAACTGTTAGGAACAACATATTAGTGGTGGCGGGCTTAGAAAAAGGGTATCTCAGCCGATGCAACTTCACTTACATGGACTCAGTTGTCATAGACGTTCTTGAGAGAGCTTGTTCCCAGATCCTTCGAGATGCATGGCGCCAGAGTTTGAGCAGATTCTCTAGGGTACTATGTCAGTGGCAGAGTATGCTGTCAGATTCAGTGATTTTTCCAGACATGCACCTACTTTGTTTTCTACAGTTAGGGAGTGATTCCGCCGATTTATCGAGGGGCTCAACCATGGTATTAGGATTAGCATGGCTAAAGAGTCGGAAATATATACCCCATATCAGCAGGTGTGAGAGAGAGGACAGGGAGGCCGAAAGGCCTCGAGGTATTGGAGGATTTAGTAGTGGACATGCTGCTGGTATAGCCTGTCATGATAGAGGCTATATGAGTCGTCCAGTTTACTCAGCTCTTCCAGGTTCTAATGGTGCTCTGGTTATTCTGTGATCTCAGGTTGCACACTCTGCTCAACCACTTTCTAGTGCACCTACTGCACGGGGTGCCTTCAACGATTAGTCTAGCCGATAAGGCCCTAGCCAGTTCCAGCAGCCACACCCACTGAGAGCTTGCTTTGAGTGTGGTGATACTCGTCATATAGTTAGATACTGCCCCAGACATAGGAGGGGTGCACCTCCACAAACTACTTAGGCTCCATGGATTCAGTCAGGTCCACATACTTCGCAGGCCTTGGTTGCTGCACCAGTTGCCACTCCACCCGCACAACAAGATAGGGGTAGAAAAAGGACGGGTAAAGGTCGTCCTAAAGTGGGAAGCCATACCAGATTCTATGTTTTTCATGTTGGACAGAGGTAGTCGCTTCAGAAGCAATCATTAGAGGTATGGTTCCGGTTTGTCATAGAGATACCTCGGTCTTATTTCATTTGGAATCCACTTATTCATATGTGTCATCTTACTTTGCTCAGTATTTGGATATATCTCGTGATTCTTTGAGTTCTCTTATTATGTGTTCATGCCTGTGGGAGATTTTATTGACGTGGGTCGTGTATATCGATCGTGTTTAGTTGTTATTGGTTGTTTTGAGACCACAGTTGATCTATTGTTACTCAGTATGGTAGACTTTAATGTGATCTTGGGCATGGACTAGTTGTCTCTTTCGCTATCATCTTTTTATTCATTTAGAAGCGAGAAAAACCTGTTTTTGTTTCAACCTTCTCCTATAACAGGTTTTCATCACATTATTTTGAGGCACCTCGAGACATCTTAAGTTGTTGAAGAAGAGAGGGCAGAGGTCGAAGAAGAGAGACTTGGTTTAGCCATTTAGGAAATAATTTTTTGTTTTTATTTTTTTGAAAAGAAAAAAGATGAAGATTATGATTTTTGGTAATGGAGATGATGAGAGAATTGAATTTGAGAAAAAGGGAGAGAGTGTAAAAACTGATAAATGTAAGTGAGAGAAGAAAGAAAGGAATATAATTAGATAAAATTTATGTGGGAGAGAGGAAAAAGGGAAGTGGGGTATAGCCATAGGGGTTTTAAAAGAGATGAGCCAATATGGGTAATAAAACAGCAATTAGGCTAAAAACGGTTATGTAGAAGACATCTATGGGTTTGAATGACAGTCTTATAAACTTTAGGGGTGTATGTGAAGAACCTGAATATAATAACATTGGACATGACTATTGAGAAGAAATATCAGATATCCTAAAGATATCACTTCACTTAAAATTTTGACCACAAGTGACAAGATATATTTATTTGAAGGTAGCACTATCCATCCACAGATTATCTGCAGAATATTTTTTAAAAATGGCTGTATCTTCTGCACTTTGCATGAACATTGCAGTTGTATCAAGGGAACTTTTTTTACCTTCTCCACAACCCCTCAGTTTAAGCTCATGGAAAAGAAGGGGAAGCCATTTCAAAGTTTCTGCAAAATTAGGTTTGGTTCAACTGTTTAAGTTCACCAAGACAATATATACTCAGTTTATTATGATATTACTGTTTTTCCATATGAGGAGATGCTTTTGGTGATTCTTGATAGGGGGAGGAGAAGGTGATGTCAAGAAAGACAAGAAGAAATTCATCACTAAAGAACAAGAACCTGAACAGTAAGTTTTCCATATAGTGATTGATTTCTGTCTTGTTTTTAATATCAGTTGTTTTCCTTTTCATGATTTTGATAATTTTGTCAAGAACAACATACGATATTTGACAAGAAGGTTGAGTTTTTTCTGAATTACTTTAGTTTATTGAAAACAAATAAGTGAAAAGGGATTGCCTGGTTTTAGGTATTGGCAGACAGCAGGAGAAAGAGCAGGGGAGAACCCAATGATGACACCTCTTCCCTATATAATCATATTTGGAATGTCAACACCATTTGTGATCTTGGCTATTGCTTTTGCAAATGGTTGGATTAAGGTTCCAATAAGATGATTAAACACTGATCCACAGAGAATTTCAAGAAGGAACATTTGGATGTCTCATTTTATTTATTCTGCACTGACCTTTTTCTTCAGCTGAGTTTGCAATGTATAAGAGTTACCCCTGATCTATACACAATTTTTTGTTTATAATTTGCTGTATCATAGGCAGATATCGAATTGCAAGTTGGTTGGTGCAGAATATTGTTGCATTTGTTATTCTGTTCTGGTACCGTCCGTAGTGTGCATCCTCCATTTTGACAGTTGAAAGGAGCAAAAGAATAAATACAGTTCTCTTGTCAAATGTTCTTGTGTGAAAGTATTTGAATATACAACCCAGAACATTAAAGCTATGGGTGGAGTAACTCAGAGAATTTATAATCGAGTATGAGAACGGACTATGGTTGTCTTTGATCATGTGAAAAAATTTGAGTATCCAACGGAAAACCTAAGTCACTAACTGGAGTAGGCAAATACTTTTATAATCTTCATCTGTTGATGCATTTCTGCAGGAACACTTACATCCTCATGAAAGAGGGAAAAAAAAGGAGAAAACAGAAACTTCAGATGATCAAAAAATGATTAATTTGTTTGGTTGATACATATCCAGTAAGTTTCCCTTCAGCTCTCTCTGAGAATGCAACCATAAACAAATAAGTAGATTGAAATCTACAGCTCCAAATATTTCAAATTTCACGTCTTGCAGAAAAGGGAAATTAGATGCTTTCTGAGACTCTTGCCAGATCACTCTGTAAAACATAGGGCTGCGTGGACAGAAAAGGCGTGGGAGCAGAGCTTCATGACTGCATAGCAGTTTTGATTCAGATATACAACAACTATTACACCTTAATCTGAAGCAAGTTGGGTCCGTTATATGAATCCTCGTTGATTCATGTCAGTTCAATGCTATTTATTTCAAATATACATAAAGAGCAAATTGGTCAGCATGTGGTCCACCTTTCATTGCAACAGTTAACATTTAGTTTCGTCAAGGGCAGACCCTCCTGTCAGCAGGTCTGGACACAACACTACCTTCAGTTGGGAACTAAGTTGCTCGGACAAGGGTGCGGATGTCCGACACGGGTGCGGATCTAGAGGTCGGATCCTTCGAGATGTAAATTCTAAGATTCCGGGATACGGATACGTGTGCGGATTTAGAGGTCGGATCCTTCGAGATGAAGCCTATTTTATACTACATCCATTTGTACAAATGAATAAAGGTTGCAGAGGGTACTGCCCTCATGTTGTGAATCCAAGGCCTCCCGAACAGAGCACTGTATCTCACATCTCTCTCGATCACGTAGAACTTTGTTTCATGAACGGTTCCGGCAGTATTTGCCTGCAGGGTTATCTCCCCTTTAGTGGTCTCACATGCCATGCTAAACCCGTTTAAAACTCAAACTGCAGGCATAATTTGGTCCTATAGACCCAGCTATTCCACGACCCTCTATCTGATGATATTGGCCAACCTACCTAGATCAATTAAAACACGCTTAACTCGAGGTTTATTTATTACTACAGATATTACTAGTGCATCATTGTGTGGTTCCACGATGCCTTCAACATCCTCATCGTTGAAAGATACGGTTCCCTCCGGTACATAATCTCGAGTCCGTTTTTCTCTTGTAATGGACACTTTATTTCACTTTAACCATCGGCCACTGGGGGACGTCAACCCCACCAATGATCATGTTGATGACGTGCTGAGGTTCCTCTTGCTCGATCTGCTTGTTGGAGTCTCTATTCGTGAAGTGAACTTTAGCTCGATCACTCAAAATTCTTGGATGTGTATGTTATTGAATAACCGGGCTATTTCTTCTCTCAACTGTCTGCAATCTTCGGTTCCGTGGTTGTGAGTCCCATGATATTTAAACATTAGGTTGGGGTCCGTTTGGGCGAGATCGAATTGTAATGGTCGAGGCCACTTAGTATCTTTGACGCGTCCGATTACTGATATGATGTCGGCAACATCGACGTTGAAGTTGTACTCCGATAACCTTGGTGCTTCCTTAGACCCGATAGGTCTGTCAAAACCATTTTTTCTGACGAGTCCTCGGTTATTAGTACCTCGGTCACTCTTTCTTTCACTTCTCACAGTGTTGCTTCTGGACCCATTACTCCTTCGATCTCTATTGTATAGTTTATACCGGTCTCTGTTCGATCTTGGTTCATGATCGATGGCCCTTTTAGATTTGTCACTACTACTGACGGGATAAACGGACCTCGAAGGGGGCCCAAGCTGATCGTCTTCGACCCTGATTTTTTATGGGTACCTGTTATGGACGTCGTCCCACGATACCGCCGAGTATTCTATCAACTTTTTCTTCAATTGCTGTGAAGCCAATGAGCTTGGGGTTGAGTCCTTGGGTGAAGGCCTGGATGGCCCAATCGTCCACAACCGGAGGCAGATCCATCAGTTCTATTTGAAACCTCGACATAAATTCCCTGAGCATCTCGTTATCTCTTTGCTTTACTTTGAGGAGGTCTGACTTCCTGTTCTCGACCTTGATGGCTCCGGCGTGCGCTTTTACAAAGGCATATTCAAGCATAGCAAATGAATCAACAAAATTATCGGGTAAGTTGTGATATAAAATCATAGCTCCTTTTGACAAGGTCTCTCTGAACTTTTTTAAGCAGAACAAACTCGATTTTGTCATCTTCCAAGTCGTTCCCCTTGATTGTGCATATGTAGGAGGTCATATGTTCATTTGGATCAGTTTTCCTATTATACTTCGGAATTTTGGGCATACAAAAGAATATTGGGATTGGCTTCGGAGTTGCGCTCAGAGGGAAAGGCTTTTGGACAACTTTCTTGGAATCGAGGCCCTTCAGTATCAGTGGTGCTCATGGGATTTGATCGACCCTGGAGTTATAGGTCCTCCATTTTTTTGTCGTTGCCTTCGATTTTCATTTCTCGACTCCACCCGTTTCGTTAGTTCCTCCAGAATCTTTATTATCTCAGGGTTGGTCCCAGGTTATGCTTCACCCGTCCGTTCTGTGGCCGATTCATTTTTGCGAGCATTTTCCCGGGGTGAATCGGGCTCAACCCTACTGGAGGCGCGACTTTAGTTCTGCAACTGGGCTATCGCTGCCTATTGAGCATGTAACATTTCAAAGATCACGCACAAATTGATCCTATCACCTTCGCCGTCATGCGTACTCCGAGTTATCGACCGGGCTCCCCGCGAATGCTGTTTTCGGGGTCAATAGGTAAGTTTGCTTCGATAGCCACGTGTGAGTTAGTATCGATCAGATCAGTGAATGGAACTCCATTAGGGTCAACAAGGGATGCCTTGTTGCTGGGTAACACGTTGTTGTTCTCTCTATGGTGGTCGGATTCAGTATCTACGTTCAAATGGGCAGATTGGGAGTTCGACATGTTTTATTTTGACCATAAACTAAAAAGCTCAAAGAACAAGTGTAAAATAGAATGTGTTATGGACATTTGTATTAAATTGGCACTATTATCCTCATCCTCACGGCGGGTGCCAAACTGTTTAACCTAAAAAATGGATAACCATTAAATTTATCAGTGGTTTTAAGGATACGCCACTTAATTCAATCTAAATGATGAATTGCGTTAGATTAAATAGATAAAAGACGTAATATATTGTCAAATCAATTAATGGAAGTGATCTCGGACTCAGTAATAGCTTTAATGGAATTCTTGTCTTCGATCCCGGGCTCACGTTAATGATTAACTGATGAACAAAAGTGAGGACTTTGAATAATATATAAAATAAGAGTATATTGCATTGATATGCATGTTACAATGTCCCTAATGAATAATCCGACCCCCCTTTATACAATAGGGGAGTTTTACCCCAAGTACAACTTCATAAAGGTAAAAATCTTCCGTTTTACTAATCACCGTTATTTGCCGAGATTCATGCCGTGACATCTGACTGGTCACGGATATCACGGTCCTTTGTTGGCCGTGCTTGATTATCTGGTAATTCTCTCCGAGGTTTTTGGGATTCGAATCAAACCTGAGGGTCGTAGCCCCGATGCTTTCGAGGGCAGGCATTTAGCCCGGACCCCGACTCGAGGGCTCCTTGCCTTTATTCCGGTTTCTTGCAGTCATGTCTCTTACTACGTTTACTCCATCGAAAACAAAGACGTCCCGCGGGCTTAGTTTCACCCGTATACACCGCTAATTTTTGTTACCGAGTATTGCATGGGCATGATGAACTTGCTCAGGCGCGTCACCTAGTTAGGATGATATTCAGATTTACAACATGCAAAAAAGGGCTGGAGATTCTGACAATGATGGTTGATCAGTTTTAAAGGTTTCCTTTTGAAATAAATGTCCACAAAATAGGATTTCCATAGTATAAATACTACTAGAAATCTGAAAAAACCAACCGAGCGATACCGACTAATATTGGTGGGTCAACAAAACCCACCAAAACATTGTCCAATACGAGCGAAAACTACCAAAAATTATATCTTATAATTTTTTAAAATTACACCAACCGAAATTGGTCAGTATATTGGTCAAATATTTGACCACAATGGTTAGACTTGCTTAGTCAAAGCACCTTTTTTAATTACCTACAATCATCGGTCGGTAATGTGGACTCACATTTTTAAATTTAATAATTTAATATTATTATTTATAATATTTTATAAAGTTTATAGTTAAATTTACTGACCAAAGTAGGTCGGTTATTGCAAGGAATATTTTACCGACCAACTTTGGTCGGTTGATGTAATTTCTGGAAAATTACCGACTAACTTCAGTCGGTTCATAGGTCAAACATAGTCAAACTTTTGAATCAAATTAATATTTTCTATCTAAATAGTATAAATGTAATATGTTAACACTTAATTTTATAACACGAATAATGAATACACTAACATATACTATAACAAGCTATATATAGTTAAAGTAGTCCAACGAAGTGTGTGTATGTGTCTATAAATATATATAGCTGCATCTAAGAACGCGAAGCGCTAGGGCCAATGGGTCGGGTTCTTTTGGGGATAGACAAATGAATAAGCAATAATCTAATTAGTCTATATAATTGATCATCATCAAATATATCTATTTGTAAATTGATTCATCGACTTGTAACTTAATTAGATGCATCGATGAATATTAAAACAAAACGTCTCAACCTATATCGTTGAATATTAACAAAAAGTCTCGACCTATATTGATTAATCTATGTCATGCATTATTAGTGATGAATAAATGAAATATAGAATAATTAATACTAAACATATTTGACATGTATATATGGATAACAAATCAAAGAAATGAAATAAGTTATTAGCATTAAGTAGTTAATATAACAATCGACTAAATATATTTAAAATAATATAATATATGTTTATTTCATCAATTGATAAAGTTTTTGTACGTAGTAATGTATGTGATTGATCATCAATAATAATATAATGTGTGTGTGTGTGTGAAATTACTCATATACTTAATTGTAACTTAGAAAATTAACTTAGATAGATAAATACAAAAGGTAAACTGTCTTGACTGATATTTATTAATCTATGTGATATGTAATTAATTATAAAATGAATGAATATATAAGATGAAATGTGGAGTTCGAATAAGATGGGACTATGCAGATGTGCATTGATTACTGCTAGTTGAACAAAGTCACCATTAAGAAGAAGTACTCGTTGCCGCGTATTGATGATTTGTTTGACCAGTTACAGGGTGCTAGTGTGTTTTCTAAGATTGACATGAGATCGGGGTACCATCAGTTGAAGATTCGGGACTCGGATGTTCCAAAGACTGCTTTCCGTACTAGATTTGGCCATTATGAGTTTCTATGTCTTTCGGCTTGACTAATGCCCCAACGATGTTTATGGACTTGATGAACATGGTGTTCATGCTTTACATTGATTCGTTTTTCATTGTCTTCATTGATGACATTTTGATTTACTCACATAGCATGGAGGAACACGAGCAGCGTTTGGGAGTGGTGCTTCAGACCTTGCATGAACATAAGCTATATGCTAAGTTCTCCAAGTGTGAGTTTTGGTTAGATTCCATGGCATTCATGGGGCATGTGGTATCAGGCAAGGGTATTAACGTGGATCCCAAGAAGATTTAGGCGGTTCAGAGTTGGCTTCGTCCTTCTTCGACGATTGAGATCAGGGGCTTCTTGAGATTAGCAGGTTATTATCGCCGGTTCGTGGAGGGTTTCTCATCTATTGCAGCACCTTTGACTAGATTGAACCAGAAGGGTGCTCAGTTTCGTTGGTCTGATGATTGTGAGGCTAGCTTCCAGAAGCTCAAGACAACTTTGACCACAACACTTGTCCTTGTGTTGCCTTCCGATTCGGGGATGTATATTGTGTATTACGACACTTCACGTGTTGGCTTTGGTTTTGTATGGATGCAGGAGGGGCGAGTTATTGCATATGCTTCACGTCAGCTGAAGCCCCATGAGAAGAATTATCATGTGCATGATTTGGAGTTGGAGATTGTTCATGCTCTTATAATCTGGAGGCATTATCTATATGGTGTGTCTTGTGAGGTTTACACCGATCATCGCATTTTCCAACATTTGTTTAAGAAAAGAGATCTCAATTCGAGGCAGCGTACATGGTTTGAGTTACTGAAGGATTATGACATCAACATTCTATATCACCCGGGCAAGGTGAATGTAATCGTGGATGCCTTGAGAAGGATGGCAGGGAGTATGGGTAGCTTGGCATTCATTTTAGCAGAGGAGAGGCCACTAGCATTGGACATTCAGTCCTTGGCTAACAAACTTGTGAGGTTGAATATTTAAGATCCCAGTAAAGCTCTTGCTTGCGTCGTTGCCCAGTCCTTACTATTAAAGCAGATCAAGGCCTGGCAGTTTGATGATCCACACTTGTTGGTTCTCAGGGAGAAGGTACTACATGGTAGTGCAAAAGAGGTTTCTATTGTCAAGGATGGTGTTCTGCGACTCCAGGGTCGTCTATATGTTCCTAATGTCGATGGCCCGAGGGAGAGGATCCTAGAAGAGACGCACAGTTCTTGATATTCCATTCACCAGGTGATACAAAGATGCATCGCGACCTGAAGCAGCATTATTGTTGGCGGCAATAATTTTATGTCTACTAGTGTGTGCCAAGAACAATTTTATGTACTCACGCTACACTTATGCACTTAACTGTGCAGGATCTGAGGCAGGTGCATCTGGATATCTGTCTGGCACGCATACTTGATCCTAGTTAGAGATTCCACATTGAGCTGCCCTTCCGAGTCATTCAACAATATGCTGGAGTCTCTATTTTGTTTTATTTTTGTCTATTCTATTTCAGACAGTAGGGTAAACATCTTCTTTATATTGTACTAGTTGCCCACATACTTGTGACACTAGATCTTGGCACACACTAGTAGACTTATGATATTGGTTTTGTTTCTATGGTTATAAATACTTCTAGATGCTTTCATTTATTGTCTTAAATTTGTTCCTCATTAAATCTTCTAAATTAAGGAAAATTACTATATCCTTAGGTTATTCATTGTTGTCTTGACTAGCAACGTTGTTGGACGCCATCACGACCTGATATAGAACTGGGTCGTGACAACATGGTATCAGAGCACTAGGTTCACGTAGGTCTCACAAGTTATGGGAAGGTCTAATAGAGTCTTGTGGATCGGTGCGGAGACGTCCGTACATATCTTTGAGAGGCTATAGGGGGTTAGGAAACTACTCTCTATTCATCTCCTATCGTGCATGCAGTCATTGTATATCATACCCCAGGCACTCTCCCCATGGGCGGAGCCCAGCCAGTCGCAGTGGTTGTATCTGAGCGTAGACTAGCTGCAGCCGGTGAGCCGTAGAAGCTTTTGGACAGATGGAATAGGCTTAACCCTCCGATATTTGGGGGTGAACGACACGAGGATCCTCAGAACATTATTGATAGGTGTAGGGACAGACTGCACGACATGAGGATATTGCAGTCTCACGGGGTGTATTTCACTACCTTTCAGTTGGAGGGCAGCGCATGTAGGTGGTGGAAGGCTTATATTCATGGCAGACCAGCAGATTCTCCTCCCATGACATGTGACCACTTGACATGCCTATTCTTGGATAGGTATCTTCCACCCTCTGAGAGGGTAGAGTTACGGTTCCAGTTTGAGCAACTCCAACAGGGTGAGATGTCTGTGACCGATTATGAGGTGAGATTCTCCGAGATGTCCCGCCATGCACTTATGATAATCCCTACTGAGGCTGAGCGAGTGCGGAACTTTGTTGCAGGGATGCATTCGGTATTCAGGCTAGTATGGCTCGGGAGGTTGAGATGCAGATTCCCTATTAGTTAGTAGTGGAGATTACTCGCAGGATTTAGGGTTACCCTCAGAGGGGTGGAAAGCAGATGCAGCGGGACAATAGGTCTCATTTTTTTGGAGAATTCAAAGGTTCCCCAGCCGGAGGCAGAGGTCATTTTGGGAGTGGTCAGCCCAGCAGGCCCCCATATCTAGCATCCCCACCTCGTCGGGGTGTTCTAGTGCAGCTTTATTGCAGTGCTATGCCGGAGAGTTCTTACCGCGCGCAAGCTATTCAGGGCTTTTCTAGTGGGTACTCTAGTCATCAGGGTTCCAATAGTGCCTACTTCAGTGCCATGCCAGAGAGTTCATATCGCCTACCATCCATTCATAGTTCTTCCGGTGGGTATTCAGGCATTCTGCGTCAGACTTTAGGGCAGCAGTCCACCACTCCGAAAGGTTGTTTTGAGTGCAGGGATCTTAGTCATGTGCGATTTCCCCAGGCTTCGAATCAAGGTAGTGCAACAGGGTCAACAACCCATGATTACAGCTCCAGTAGCTGCACTAGTCGCCTGGCCGCCCAAAGGCGGTGGGCAGGTAGGTAGAGGCCGTCTTAGAGGTGGAGGTCTGACAAGCGGAGTCTATCCAGGTGGCGCTCCAGCCAGATTTTATGCTTTTTCAGCCATAACAGATGTAGTGGCTTCATATGTCGTGATCACATGTATTATCTCTATCTGCGATAGGGATGCTTCAGTATTATTTTATCCAGGATTTACCTATTCGTATGTATCTTCCCTGTTTGCTGATTTTCTGAATATTCCTCGTGAGTCCTTGGGTACTCCTGTCTATGTGTCCACTTATTTGGGCAATGCTGTTGTTGTGGATCGGATCTATCGGTCCTGTGTGGTTATATTTTGTGGTTACGAGACTAGAGTAGATCTGTTGTAGCTTGATATGACCGACTTTGAGGTCATCCTAGGCATGGAGTAGCTATCTCCATATCACGCCATCCTTAATTTCCATGCTAAGACTGTTACCTTAGCGATGCCAGAGTTTCCTAGATTTGAGTGGAATGGTTCATTTGTTAGTACATCTAGTCGGGTTATAACTTTTACGAAGGCTCGACACATGGTCGAGAAGGGTTTCTTGGCTTATCTAGCCTATATTCGGGATACTACCGCAGAGTCTATGACGATTGAATCAGTTCCAGTAGTCCGGAAGTTCGCCGATGTGTTTGCTTCCGATCCTCCAAGCATACCACAAATATCATTATATCGATTTCTATATTGACTTGGCTCCAAGAACCCATCATATATCTATCCCTCCGTACCGTATGACTCTGAAAGAATTGATGGAGTTGAAGGAACATCTTGAGGAGTTGCTAGCAAAGGGGTTTGTGAGGCCAAGTGTATCACCTTGGGGTGCACCAGTATTATTTGGGAAGAAGAAAGATGGGACTATGCGGATGTGCATTGATTACCATCAGTTGAGCAAAGTCATCATTAAGAACAAGTACGCGTTGCCGCGCATTGATGATTTGTTTGAACTGTTGCAGGGTGCTAGGGTGTTTTTCTAAGATTGGCTTGATATTGGGGTACCATCAGTTGAAGATTCGGGACTCAGATGTTCCGAAGACTGCTTTCCGTACTAGACATGGCCATAATGAGTTTCTAGGGATGTCTTCAGTTTGACTAATGGCCCATCGGAATTTATAGACTTGATGAACAAGGTGTTTAAGCCTTATATTGATTTGTTTGTCATTATCTTCATTGATGACATTTTGATTTACTCACGTAGCATGGAGGAGCACGAGCATCATTTCGGAGTGGTGCTTCAGACCTTGCGGGAATAGAAGCTATATGCTAAGTTCTCCAAGTGTGAGTTTTGGTTAGATTTTGTGGCATTCTTGGGGCATGTGGTATCAGGAGACGGTATTAAGGTAGATCCCAAGAAGATTGAGGTGGTTTAGAGTTGGCCTCGTTCTACTTTGGCGACTGAGAGCAGGAGCTTCTTGGGGTTAGCAGGTTATTGTCGCCGGTTCGTGGAGGGTTTCTCATCTATTGTAGCACCTTTGACTAGATTGACCCAGAAAGGTGCTGAGTTTCGTTGGTCCGATGATTGTGAGGCGAGCTTCCAAAAGCTCAAGACAACTTTGACCATAGAACCAGTCCTTGTGTCGCCTTCCAGTTTAGGGATGTATAATGTGTATTGTGACACTTCACGCGTTGGCTTGGGTTGTGTATTGATGCATGAGAGGAAAGTTATTGCATATGATTCACGTCAGCTGAAGACCCATGAGAAGAATTATCCTGTGCACGATTTGGATTTGGCCGTGTTCTTCATACTCTTAAGATCTAGAGGCATTATCCATATGGGGTGTCTTGTGAGGTTTATACTGATCATCGCAAATTGCAGCATTTTCAAGCAAATGGATCTCAATTTGAGGCAGTGTAGATGGCTTGAGTTACTGAAGGATTATGACATCACCATTATTTATCACCCGACAAGGGGAATGTAGTCGTGGATGCCTTGAGTAGAAAGGCAAATATTATGGGTAGCTTGGCATTCATTTCAGTAGAGGAGAGGCCACTAGCCTTGGACATTCAGCCCTTGACTAACACACTTGTAAGGTTGGATATTTCAGAGCCCAGCCGAGTTCTTTCTTGCGTCGTTGCCCAGTCCTCACTATTGGAGCAGATCAAGGTCCGACAGTTTGATGATCTGCACTTTTTGGTTCTCAAGGAGATGGTACTACAGGGTAGAGCCAACGAGGTTTCTATTGGCGAGGATGGTATTCTATGACTATAGGGTCGTCTATGTATTCCTAATGTCGATATCCGGAGGGAGAGGATCATAGAGGAGGCGCATAGTTCTCGATATACCATTCACCCAGGTGCTACAAAGAAGTATCGCGGCCTGAAGCAGCAATTTTGGTGGTGGCGGATGAAGAAAGACATAGTTGAGTATGTAGCTAGATGTCTAAATTGCCAGAAGGTTAGTATGAGCACCAGAGGCCATGAGTCCTACTCCAGCAGATGACTATACCTGAGTGGACGTGGGAACGCATCACTATGGACTTCGTAGTTTGGTTTCCACGGACTTTGCGTAAGTTTGAAGCAGTTTGGGTCATTATAGATAGATTGACCAAGTCGGCACACTTCATTCCTGTGATGACTACGTATTCTTCAGAGAGGTTGGCCCAAATTTATATTTAGGAGATATTTCTACTTTATGGTGTGCCTATTTCCATCATTTCAGACAGAGGGTCCTCAGTTTACTTTGCATTTTTGGAGAGCCGTACAGAGTGAGTTGGGGACCCGTGTAGATATTAGCACATCATTTAATCCACAGATCGATGGGCAATATGAGCGGATCATTCAGATATTAAAGGACATGCTATGAGTATGTGTGATTGTTTTTGGAGGGTAGGGGGATCGATTCTTGCCTTTGGCCGAGTTTGCTTACAACAACAGTTACTATGTCCTGCATTGAGATGGCGCCATTCGAGGCTTTATATGGTCGGCGGTGTCGTTATCCCATTGGGTGGTTTGAGCTCGGCGAGGCTAGGTTGTATGGTATTGATTTGGTGAAGGATGCCTTGGAAATGGTAAAATTGATTCAGGAGCAACTTCGCACAGCACAGTCCTGAAAGAAGAGCTACACGGACCAGAAGGCGCGTGATTTATCATTTATGGTAGGCGAGAAGGTTCTTTTGAAAGTCTCGTCGATGAAGGGGATTATGAGATTCAGGAAGAAGGGCAAGTTGAGCCTAAGGTTTATAGGCCCATTTGAGGTGTTGAGGCGAGTTGGACAGGTTTCTTATGAGCTTGCTTTTCCTCCCATCTTATTGGGAGTTCAGCCATTCCTTCATCTGTTTATGCTCCATAGGTACCACGCTGACTTGTCACATGTGTTGGACTTCAACACGATTAAATTAGATGAAAGTTTGGGTTATAAAGAGGAGCCAGTTGTCATTGTTGATAGGGAGGATCGCCATTGAGATCCAATAGGATTCCCGCGGTAAAGGTCTAGTGGAGGGTCCAACCATTCGAGGAGGCAACTTGGGAGTCTGAGGAGGACATGCGAAGCCGATACCCACACTTATTCCGCACATCAGGTATTATTATAGACCCGTTCAAGGACGGAGGTTTTTTTAAGAGGTGGAGAATGTAATGACCGGACCGATCGTATTACTTTCTAGAACCCAGTTCCCCTAAATAAGACTCCATGTATGTGCTTTTACTGTTTTATGACTTGCAGGGATGGTTAGTTTTACATTTGAAAGGGTTTGGGTTGAAATCGGAACATTTGAATCCTTAAGTTAGCCTTAAAAGGCTAAGTTTGACTTCGGTCAACTCTTTGAGTAAACAAATTCGGAATCGAGATTTGATGGTTTCAATAGGTTCATATGATGATTTCGGACTTGGGCATATGCTCGGTTCGGGTTTTGGATGACCGTGGAGCGTTTCGGCGCCTAATATCAAAGGTTGGTTCTTGAATGATTTTGAAGTTCTTTAAATGTGGTTTGGAGTAGGTTTTGGTGATATCAAGGTCCGAATGGAGTTCCGAGATAGGGAACAATTCCGTAATGTCATTTATGACTTGCACGCAAAATTTGGTGTCATTCCGAGTAGTCTAAGTATGATTCGGCGCGTTCAGAAAAATTTGGAAACATAAAGTTCATGTTTTGATTCAATATGGTTTTAGGGTGTGATTCTTAGTTCTGTTGTTGATTTTCGCGTTTCGAGAGTTCTAGTAGGTCCTATCATGTTTTCAAATTTCTTGGTGCCTTTGGACGGGGTCCCGAAGGGCTCGAGTGAGTTTCGGACCCCTCGGAGAAAAGCTTGAAAAAACATAATATTATGTTCTGGTTTCCTTCTTCGCGAACACGGAAGGACTCTCACTTTTGCGTAGAAGAAATTTGGGGATGGAGGAACTTTTGCTATGCGTTCGTGATAGCTAATCTGCGTTCGCGAAGGTCTGGGATCTGTGACCTTCGCGTTCGCGTGAGGCGACTCGTGTTCGCGTAGAGTAGCCTGGGCTGAGCTTCGGTCGCTAATTGTTCTTTGCGTTCACAAAGGTTAGGCCAAGCTAGCCTTCGTGTTCGCGATGAAGGAGGCAGCTGTGCAGTGAGTTTTAAAAACGAGACTTAGGCATTTTTGGGGTCATTTATTGAACTCTTGGGTGATTTGAGAGCTTTTAAGGAGAGGATTTCGACCTAGCTTTGTGAGGTAAGTAATTTCTACCTAATGTGAGTTTAATACATAGATTATGGGTGGATTTTAACATGAAAATTTTAAGAAATCACGGGTTTAGATGCAAAACCTAGGTTTTGATAAAAAAATGAGATTTTACGACGAAAACGGTTATGAAACATAGTAAAAATCATATATTTATGTTCCTAAGGTTATGGGTAACAACTTTCTTCTAAAATTTCCGAAACCCAGGCACGTGAGCCGGGGGTGAATTTTAGGAATCTTGCATTTAGAGTTGGGTAATCACTTTAATAATTGGGATATGAACTTTTGAGCATAAGTTGATTAATTTATATAATAATTGACTAGTTTCGAGTCATTTGACACCAAATTTGGAGGTTTGAGCACCTTCTTGAACCGGGAAGTAGGCTTTGAGACAAGGTAAGTCTCCTTTCTAACTTTGTTAGAGGAAAACTTCCCCATAGGCGAATTAACTAGTATGTGTGTCTATTTATGGGGCTATGTACGTACGAAGTGACGAGAGTCCGTGTGTAGCTACTAATTATGATATAGTCCGGGTAGTCTAGGACCCATATCATGCTATACATGAAATGATCGCGCCCTTACTTGTTAATTAAATTTCTTAAATCATATTTCCAAAAATTGTAAAAGAACTCCAAAGGGATAAGTTTCACTTAATTGAGGTTATGAATAGAACACTTGACTGTTATTGAAATACTTTTGTTTCTTTAAAATGTTTCCTATTTGTGGAGATGGCTGAATGCTCGGTAGTAAATATATGCATATATGGTTCGCGCCGTTCGACCCTCGGCAGTGCATAATTTAAATAATATTATGTTGGTTCGGGTCGTACGACCTCAACATTATTTGCGCATGATAACTCTTGGGATTTTCATAACTGATATTGCTCCAATGTTTGATGAAAGATAAATTTGGGATTAATAATTGTGAAAAAGGATATTTATCATCTTTGGTTGTTGAGTTCTAGTATATTTCTTGTAATCCATGCTTAGTTACAATTTTACTTAGTAAGCGTCAAGTCGAACCCTCGTCACTACTTCTTCGAGGTTAGACTGGATACTTACTAGATACATATTGTTTTATGTACTCACGCTACACTTATGCACTTAACTGTGCAGGATCTGAGGCAGGTGCATCTGGATATCTGTCTGGCGCGCATACTTGATCCTAGTTATAGATTCCACACTGAGCTGCCCTTCCGAGTCATTCAGCAGCATGCCGGAGTCTCTCTTTTGTTTTATTTTTGTCTATTCTATTTCAGACAGTAGGGTAGACATCTTCTTTATATTGTACTAGTTGCCCACATACTTGTGACACTAGATCTTGGCACACACTAGTAGACTTATGATATTGGTTTTGTTTCTATGGTTATAAATACTTCTAGATGCTTTCATTTATTGTCTTAAATTTGTTCCTCATTAAATCTTCTAAATTAAGGAAAATTACTATATCCTTAGGTTATTCATTGTTGTCTTGTCTAGCAACGGTGCTGGATGCCATCACAGACTGATATAGAATTGGGTTGTTACATTATATATATGTGTGAATAAAATATATGCTTATAATTTATTAAAATCAATTAGTTAATATAACTATTTACAGAGATTATGCTTTTAGTTTATAATTTTTTATAGTAAATATATAAATATATATATATATATATATATATATTTTTTTTTTTTTTTGTGTGTGTGTTAAAAAGTGCCCATAGTTTATACAATAATTTTTTGTAGTTTATAATATTGTAAGTAAAAAAAATACCAAAAAAATAATTCATAACAACATACCCAGTATTATCCCACACTGTGGGGTCCGGGGCGGGTGGTGTGTACGGTGATCTTACCCCTACCTTGTAAGGATAGAGAGGTCGTTTTCAATAGACCCTCAGCATAGAAAAGTATAAGCACCACATTAATGAAAATATACACAAGAAGGGACAATACGAAAAAGCCATAAAAAAGTAGAATAAAAACAACAAGACAGTAAGGTGATCAACAATGAAAGAAAACAACGGTTAGTCATAAAAACGTACTACCAACAGAAAGCGAGGCTGCGTGCCAAAGTTATGTCCTCCACCTCGTATGAACACTCTAGGCTACCTACTCTACTACCATATTCCTCGACCTTCATACCTTCCTATCAAAGGTCATGTCCTCGGTCAGCTGGAGCTGCACTAAGTTTTGCCTAATCACCTCTCCCGACCTCTTCTTTGGCCTATCTCTACCTCTCCATAGGCCCTCCAATGCCAACCTCTCACACCTCCTCACAGGGGCATCTGTGCTCCTCCTCCTAACATTATCTAACCACCTAAGTCGTGCTTCCCGCATGTTGTCTTTAATACGGGCCATACCCACCTTGTCGCGAATAACCTCATTTCTGATCAAATCTAACTTGGTGTGCCCACACATCCCTCTCAACATCCTCATCTCTGCTACCTTCATCTTATGGACATAAGTGATCTTAACTGGCCAACACTCAGCCCCATACAGCATCGTTGGTCTGACCAATACTCTGTAGAACTTACCCTTAAGTTTTGGTGGCACCTTCTTGTCACACAAAACACCGGAAGCGAGTCTCCATTTTATCAATCCCGCCCCAATACGATGTGTGACATCTTCATCAATCTCCCTACGCCCCTGAATAATAGACCCAACCTACTTAAAACTCCCTCTCCTAGAGATGATCTGCGAGTCCAGCCTCACATCCCCTTTCCCTCCTTCAGTCTCGCAGCTGAACTTACACTCCAAGTATTCTGTCTTGGTCCTGCCCAACTTGAAACCTTTAGATTCCACGGTCTGCCTCCATACCTCTAATTGCATGTTCACACCATCTCGTGTCTCATCAATCAATACAATATCATTTGCAAATATCATACACAACGACACCTCCCCTTTGATGTGGCGCGTCAGTACGTCCATCACCAGAGCAAACAAAAAAGGGCTGAGTAGCAACCCCTGATGCAACCCCATCATAACTGGGAAATGGTTCGAATTCCCACCTACCGTCCTCACTCGGGTCGTTACTCCATCATACATGTCCTTAATCAACCTAACACAGGCGTACACCTCTAGCCTCCAAACATCTCCACAAAACCTCCCTTGGAACTTTATCGTGCACTTTTTCTAAGTCGATGAACACCATATGAAAGTCCTTCTTTCTCTCCCTATACTGCTCCATAAATCTCCTTACAAGGTGGATGGCTTCTGTTGTCGAACTCCCCAGCATAAACCCAAGCTGGTTCTCAAAAATAGACATATTCCTCCTCACCGTTAGCTCTACCACTCTCTCCCAAACTTTCATAGTATGGCTAAGCATCTTGATACCCCGATATTTATTGCAATTTTGGATATCACCTTTGTTCTTGTATACAAGACCATCGTGCTCCACCTCTACTCCTCGGGCATCTTTTTGGTTGTAAAAATGTCATCACATAACCTAGTAAGCCACTCTAATCCTGCCTTTCCCGCACTCTTCCAAGACTCCACCGAGATTTCATTCGGTCTGGTCGCTTTGCCTCTGCTCATCTTATGCATAGTCCCCTCAACTTAATCGACTCTAATCTGCCTACAATACCTAAAGTCATAATGACTACCAGAGAGTTCCAAATCACCTAGTACAATGCTCCTGTCCCCCTCCTCGTTCAAGAGACTATGGAAGTAGGTCTGCTATCTCGACGGATAATCCCTTCATCCAATAAAACTCTACTTTGTTCGTCCTTGATGCACTTCACTTGGTCCAAGTCACACGACTTCCTTCTTCGTGCCTTGGCTAACCTAAATAACCTGTTATCCCCACCTCCGCCCTCGAGTTCCTCATACAAATGACTAAAAATTGCAGTCTTGGCCGCTATAACTTCTATATTTGTCTCTTTCTTAGCCAACTTATAATGCCCCTTATTTGCCCTCTTCTCCTCCTCGTATACACTTTCCACTACCTTCAGATATGCTGCTTTTTTGGTTTCCACTTTTCCTTGCACCATTCTATTCCACCACCAGTCTCCCTTGTGACAACGAGAGTAACCCTTTGAGACCCCTAATGCCTTTCTCGCAGCTTCCCTAATGCACTGTACAGTCGTGGTCCACATAGCGATTGCATCCCAATGACTCGTCCAAGCCCCCATAGTCATCTGCTTGACCCCCGAATGTGATGATCCGATAGGTCATCTAGTGTTTTAAACCTTAATTCTGGGTTTTGAAACCTCAAATATCTTATTTTAGCCTTTCTTAATTTGCGTGCACAGTCCGGGTGTTTTTTCGGAAGGTTTTTATGTTAAAAATTGATAAAACATGAACGTTTACTTTTAAAAAATCTATTTGAGTTGACTGTGGTTAACATTTTGAGCAAACGGACCCGGATCCATGTTTTTACGATCTCGGTGGATCCATATCGTGATTTGGGATCTGGGGGTATGCCCGAAATTGAATTCGGAGGTCCGTAGCTAGAGTTATCGCTTTGTCAAAATTTTTAAGTTTAAAAGCTTAATGAATCTAAAGGTTTGACCAATGTTTAATTTTGTTGATGTCGGGTCCGTATTTTTATTCTGAAACTCCGTATAGGTTCATTACTGTATTTATGACTTGTCTGTCAAATTTGGTGAGAAACGGGGCTGGTTTGACGTGATCCGGACGGCTGATTATCAAAATAGCAAATCTAAAGTTTCTTGAAAATTTCATTTGAATTGGTGTCTAATTCATAGTTCTAGGTGTTATTTTGGCGATATGATTGCGCGAGCGAGTTTGTATGATAATTTTTCACTTGTGTGCATGTTTGGTTTGGAGCCCCGAGGGCTCGGGGTGAGGTTCAGATAGGCTATGGAGTGAGTCTTGGACTTAGGAAAATAGCTGGTGTATCTGGTTCTGGTGCTGGTCTCTAATCTTGCAGGTGCAAGGTAACTGCTCGCAATTGCGAATATTCAAATCTCTGCCAGGTTCGCATTTGTGAACCACTTCTTAACATTTGTGAAGTACGCCTAGGTCAGCAAGGGATCGCAATTGTGATAAAAAGGTCTGAGTTAGACGGTATTTTCTCTCATTCTTCAAATTTTCAACTCTAGAAACCCTGGAGGCGGTTTTCCCGAAATCCTTTCTTCCCCAATTCATTGGTAAGTGATTCTAACATATTCTCTTCAATATTTTCAACCTAAAATCTAGAATTTTCATGGTGGAAATTGGTGGTTTGAGTAGAATTACGGATTTTTGTAAAATTTTAATTTAGACCTCACATTGAGGTCCAATTCAGAAACAAATTACATAACCGGCTCGGGGTGAATGGGTAATCGGGGTTTGGTCCAAATTTGGGGTTTGGTCCAAATTTGGGGTTTGGACCAAGCGGGCCCGGGAGTTTACTTTTGTTGACGTTTTCAATAATGACCTAAGTTGAACCATTTTCAATCATGGGTAGTTCCGAAGGCTTATTTTGAATCGTTGGTTGATAATTTGCTAGATTTGGTTAGTTTGGAGGCTTGTTCGAATGGAAAAGCCGTGGTTGAGCTTTGAGTTGGTCTTTGGAGCGAGTTAAGTGTCGTGGTAAACCTTGACTTAAGGGATTAGGACTTGTTTATCTATTTGCTACATGTTTAATCATTGCGTAAAACATATACGTGAGGTGACGAGTACTTATGTGTTGTTGTTGGGTCAAAGCATGCTGGTGGGACTTGTTTCTCGTAATTTATTTCTTTCTTTTATCATGATATCCATGCTTAGACTAGTTAATTACTAAATTGATTGTTCTTTCCGCATTTATGAGCTATATGTGATAATAGAGTATTGTTTCTGAAGTTGAGGTTGGTATTGTGGATGTTACGCCCCATGTTTTTGTACGGGAAAGTACGCCATAAGCAAATTGATGAAAGCTTGGAAATGAGATGTTACGCCCCACATTTTTGTACGTTAAAGTTTCATCGTAAGTTAATTAACGTAAGTTCGGGAATGAAGTTATTTCGAGATTATAAGCATTATGCTATTTCAACCAAGTGGTGAGTAAATTTTTGAAGGAGAGGGTAAGACAATCGAAGAAAATGAGTTTCGTCGAAGTTTGGCAATTTGGGATAAAATACGGTCCAAGCTATAATACCCCGTATTTATGGACTAGTACCATAAAAGGTAACACATGACCATGATAGTAAAGATGTACGAATTGTGTTAAAAGTGAGTGGTATTTTAAGTAATTTGAGATAATTCATAATTATGTGAATAATTAGTTAATTATTGGTTAGTGGGAGGTTAACAAATTAATTAAGGAAATTGTGGATAAGCTTAATTAAGTTATTGGATAAGGTTTATTAACCTTGTGGCAGCCAATGGTCTTGATTTTAAAGCACAAATAATGACTCATAGTCATTAAAATAGGTGCCAATTGCAGGATCTTTTGTAGCTAACTCATCACCTTAGTGGAGCCCACACCCATTAAGGTAAAAGACATCTAAAAGATTCAAAGAGAAACATATTTCAATATTCAAAACAAAGTAAAGATCTCCAGCAAACTCTTCCAAGTGATGGCAACATGAAATTGCTTCGAGAAATTCATACAACATGCGATTATGCGTAAAATACAATTCTAAGGAAGTACGGTACAATCGTTCTCAAGATATCATAAAGATTTTTCCCTACTTCGATCGTCGTTACGTGTTATCGCAATTGATGTGTGTTAGAGGGATTGTCAAGAGAATCGGCTCAGGTACGTTAAGGTTAAGCCCTTCCTTTATTTTGGTATTATCTCGTAATTACATGTGTTTGATAACTAGGCACAAAAAGAAGTTCATACTCCCGAATTTATATACATTATCCTAGTCTCATAAGTTACAGTATTCTCCTTTATCAGGACTTTATATTCAATTAAGTATTGTTTCCTTTCAGTCAAGAGAGAAGAGGTCCTCTCTCTCTCTCTCTCTATATATATATATATATATATATATATATATATATATATATATATATTCACCACCATCGAGCTATAATCGGTGGGCAGGCCC